>JAJJMA010348052.1:0-16219 GCA_023529015.1 Papaver nudicaule
TGACGACTTAATCCATAAATCGTCATGTTATCTCGTTGAACCATGACAATTTTAGGCAAATTTCGGGCAGAGAAGGGAATTTGGAAGGACCCAAATCGTCATGGTTTGAGTTCCTAATATGACGACTTAATCTATAAATCGTCATGTTATCTCGCTGAACCCTGACGAGTTTGCGCAAAACTTGTGCAGTGAAAAGAATTTGGAACAACCTAAATCGTCATGGTTTGAGTGCCTAATATGACGACTTAACATATGCTATCGTAAGGGTATTTGGTTAAAGTGTAAGTCGTCATGTGTTGAGTCCCTTGGAAGACAACTTATGGATAAATCAGTTAAATCGTCACATACGATTTTATAACCTTGACGACTTAGGTATTTAAAGCGTCCTAATTGTGTTTGGATGACAACCCAAACCTAATTTCACCCTTTAAAAGCTTAAAAAAAACGGCCTCTATCTTTACTCTCCTCCATTTTCAGCACAAACCCTAATTTTACAATTGTTCATCTTTTACCTCAATCATTCCTTTTTACTCTATCGATCAATATGGTCATATGCAATCAATAAATTGGTTCAAGTAGTAGTGGTTATGCAAAAGATGGAGGTCAACCTAGTGGATTTGGTGACCAAGCTCCAAAGGAGAACAACCCTTCTTATGAAGATGAGCATGAAGAAAAGCCTAAGGTCATGGATCCATCTTGGATGATCTCTGGCGGGAATGAATTATATGGATGGGAATCAGTTGTTGAGGGAATGGCAATTTTTCTTGACAAATTTTTTATTGTAGGTGCGGATGGGATGCGACCTACTACAATTGCTCTACCTCGAGATGAAAGACTTGACGAACGTATGATTGATACACATTGGATGAACAACATTGCTTTGTTACCCATGTTGGGACCCCTGTCTCGCGATCCTCCCGCAATCGTCAACAATGTGGATGAACCATTTGAGGTTTCGTCTAGTTGGAAAGAAATCTTTGATGACCCAAGTTGGGCGGTCTTAGCTGGGTGTCGAACACAGGGACACGACAAGGCAATGGAGGGTTATGCTATCCTCAATAAGGGCAGAATATTCGTGGCGGGATCCGACACATATGGATATGAAGGAGTTCCTCTTCCAAATGATCCTGCACACCGTTCCAGAGTGATAGCTGCACATTGGATGAAGATGGTTGAAAAGATGCCCATCTTGGGTTACATGTCTCGCCCACTCCCACCTCCACCAGGATATGAAGATCGAGTCTAAAAAAGGATGATAAAATCAGGTAAACCTAAGCTAAGGCAAACAAACACCTATGAGAGTCTATGACCCTTTATTGTTAAGAAAGTGGTGTGTTTCATATTTTAAATCTTCTATTATCGGTATGTAATTCATTTAAAGACTACTCTTAAGGTTTGATTGTAGGTATAAATGTTTTATAAATTTCATTTGGAACTGGAAAGGAACGAAATCGTTAAGGTTTGACAATATATGTCACCACATATTGTTCATATCAGTAAATCGTCAGGCTAATAGGATATAACAAAACGACACAACTTTAAACCACAGTAAATCGTCATACTATAGCTGTAAACTATGACGATTTTGTATGAAACTCATACAGAGTAGGCTCAAACTGCAACATAAATCGTCAAGTTTTATAAACCCAACGTGACGATTTAATATTTTTCGTCACGGTTGTTTTTGATTCTTTAACGATTTTTGTGCAGAGTTTGAGTCTTTATAATTTAATGGTTACCAATAGTTTATGAAAACCTCAAACGTCTGCAAATGAATGTATAATATAACTTAAGCATACCAGATTAACTTAATAGAAAAGTTTAACTAATTCAACAAACAAAATAACCCAATTCAACAACTAAAGCTAATACAAAATACGTAGGGAAAGGTTGCCATAAGTTCATTCATAAGGATTAAAGACGCGTCGTCCCTTCGTATCCACCATCTTTCGGCCGCGAATCATGTTGATGCGTACAACCCTATCACATTCAACACAACAACAGATATAGTGGGGCTTTTCCTGACGTAGTGTATACAGATGACGTTGATGAATCACACGTGGATCATCCTCGCGAATCGGTGGTGGGTTTTGATGATAAAGCTCATAAGCAAATGGAATTACTGGATACTGACGACGACTGGGGCCAGGCAGATATTCAGGAACATAATCCCCCCGCAATCGTCGTGGGGGAGGTCGATCAATGAGTTCATTCTTTTGACGTCGTGTCTGAATCCCAAGTGGATGATCAAGGCGCATTGGTAGTGGGGGTTCAGGATCAACCTCTGAACCAAATGGATACCGAGGAGGGCTGAGCTCTTCGAGGCTAGACAAAATAACAAACTCCATGTAAACTATATTGTCAAGGTTGTGGTTAATATTATGACGATTTGGTGGAAGGTACGACAAAATAACAAAATCATCACTCACATGATAATAAGTAGAATGTACGAGAGCACAAAAACCAACTACATAGAATTTAGGGAACAAAAGTTTAACTAACAATTTAGTAATTCAACAACTAAAGAAATTGAAAACACTTTAAGGAAAGATTGTTCTAAGTTCACTCATTAGGATTGATAACACGCCCAGATCTGGTTACATCCCCAGATCTCTCAATCATGTTGTTGTGGCGTATCACCCTTAGACAGGTTGAACAAAAACAACGAAGCAACGGTTCCATGTCACCAACTCTTTTTCGTCGAAGATTGACTACATTATGTGTTGAAAACAATGGTATGAAAACAAAGTTATGTTCAGCAACGTTTTCCTCGGTTAGTAGTGGGAGTGGTAATGGAACTAGCTCACTCTGTGGAGCACTTGTCTCTCCAAGGCTGTATAGCATAACAAAGACCATGCATCAATATCGTCACGGTAAGGATGAACAACTTGACGACTCACTACCTAACAAACACATCGTCATGCTTTCGTATACAAATGTGACGACTGGTGAAAGTAAAGTTTAACCATTTTTCCTTTTTCTAACTGTAAAATCGTCACATACCTAGCTTAAACCTTTACGACCAGATAAATCAAAACAAATACGACAGGAAATACTGGAACAAAATCGTCAGGATAAGTTCTCTGATTATGACGATTTGAAAATTTGCGTACCCAGAATATGAACAATTGTCACAGACCTATATATAACCACTACGAGTTTTTCCAAGTCGTCATGATATGTCTATCGAGCATGACGAGTTCTACAAATGTTTTACCCAGAACATAAACAATCGGCATGGATTTGAGATTTACCTCGACGATTTTTCTTCTGTAACTACAAAAAAATTTACTATTATCATGCGAATCATAGTGTTTGTAGTAAACTAACCTCCTAATTGGAGACTCATCCATGGATGGTTGCTGGGGTTGTTGTTCTTGTGGTTCTTCATGCTCGGGTTGTTCCACAACACTTGATCTTGATGAAACTCTTCCTCTTCTTCCTCTTCTCACATAAACCAATAAACCATTATTCGATTGTGTTTGACCAACCATATTTGTTTGCAACGTAAGTTAATCAACAATGTAAGTTAATCAACAAACCAAGCTTCTTCAAAATCCGAATTTTGAATGTGTTAATTTTTTTTGAAAATGGATTAATGTAGTAGAGAGAAGAAGAGTGTTTGTTGATAAGGATATATAGAAGAGGGTATTTGTTTGGGTGTTTTTTGATTAGTTATGTAGTTAAATTAGTAGTAAGATTAGTGTAAGGACTTTTTAGTATTTGCACACAGTTTTAGCACCCCTTATAAACTGGGGTGGGATATTTGAAGTAGTGCTTTAAATTTGGGCTCGCCCCCAAATTTGCCAGGATATAACGCCAGACTTTTCCTTGAAAAACAAAAAAAAAAAAAAAATTCATAGTGTAAACCGCGTAAGAATAGCGGGATTTAGAAAGAAAAGAAAAATGATAAAAAATGGAAATGGTCGCTGTCTTTGAAGCTCAACCACCATAAAGTCCGGATACTCCTTGTCGTTTTCCTAAAGCGACATGTTTATCCTCCGCCCTTTAACCAGTTTAATGTGTTGTTTCGTTAATTTAGTTGTTGTTTAGTACTACCACCATGTTTTCGTTGATTAACAACTTGATTAATTATCTTTAATCCAGATTTAACCAATTAATTTAATTCGCTTACTTTTTCATTTATAGGGATCCCAGTTTCAGTTTTTTCTCTCGTTAGTTTCAGTAACTGAGTCAGTGGTTTTTTTTCTGTTTCTGATCAAGAAAGTCGATTTATAATGTCCACACAACCGTTGATACATGGAGGAGAATCCAGTAATGCAAAAAGTAGACATTCACTACCATTTGGAAGGAGATTTGATGCTATAAAATATGGAGATGTTTATCAGAAGGCTGCTGCTCTTGTGGATCTGGTATAAATTCCTTCTTCCTTCCTGTCTTTAGATTCAAATTCACTATCTAGTTATTGATTTAGTCTTGAATTTGGAACCCTTGACATTGTTTACATTTCTTCAGTTATGATTTCTGACGTTTTCTGATTTGTATGTTTTGTTAGGCTGAAGATGGAATTGGTTTACCTGAGCAACTTCTTGAGTCTCAAAGTTACGAAAAAGCAACGAAAATATATTTCGTTTTTATTTGGTTTAATTTCCTATGGTCCCTTAATCTATTCGCCTTGTTAGCACTCAATTTTCTGGAGGTAGGTAATTCATGCTGATTTTGATGAATTCTGTATCGAAAAATCATGGATGTTTATCAATTTTGTTATTTTTCACTTTTGCAGAAGCCTCTATGGTGTGGGCGCTATTCTACACACTCTTGTGAGGACAGAGAGTACTTTTTCCTCGGTCAGTTGCCGTATCTCACTGTTGCTGAGTCTATCACTTATGAGGTCAGTCAGAGTAGTTCTAATGCTTGATTTCTTAGACATTTTAGTGTTTCTGAAGTATAAGGTTTATGGCTTTGCAGGTCATAACTCTCGCCATACTTGCTTTGCACAGTTTGTTCCCGTTAGTGTACGAAGGACACAATATCTACTGGAGGAACCCTGTGAACAAGTTGAAGGTACTGCTCATCCTTTCAGGGACGTATATACTTTTTATGCCAATGTAATCTCAATTTATCTGTTATTTATGCTCGAGCATCTTAGGAGTCATTTCAAATGTCTCTGACTGCTTGATTGAACATTTTTGTGTAGACAATCATTTGCGCTTTTCTTTTGTTGCTTATGCAGGTTGTTTTCCTGTTATTTTTAGTTGCTGATTTAATGGTTTATGTTATCTTTCTGTCGCCGCTCCCGGTTAATAATCTACCATTGAGGATTGCTCCATATATACGTGTCTTCTTTGTTATTTTGAACAGCAGGTATGGTATCAACTGCCCTGATCCTTACTTTGCAAAATAATTGATGTATCACTCAAGTTTATTATTTGGCCAAGGGTATTTAATTCCTGTGATTTTTGAATGGTGGTGTTTACCACTGATGTAGTACGACATTCATATAACTGAAACTTGTTTCGTGATGTTGGTGATTCTGTTTTTTGGATTTTTTTGGATTTTAGGGACTTGCGAGCATGTTTCGTCACCTTGTGGGGAATGTTGGTCACATACCTCAACGTCATGGTAAATTTCCGTTTCCTTGCCAACTGAAGTCATATTTTTCACCTTTTGGGGAATCTTTCATGCAAACCTTCTATGACATTCATTGCAGAGAATTTAGTTCGCACTGTCTGCATATCGTTCTGATCAAGCATCTTTAAATATGTCACGATATTTTCTGACCCACTGTCTTAGTGCTTTTGACATGCAGGCTCTTTCACTCGTGTTTCTTCTGTTCGCCAGTTGGTTAGCGTATGTCATATTTGAAGATACGCAACAGGGAAAGACGACGTTTTATTCATTTGGTATTACAATGTATCAAATGTTTGTTCTATTTACCACATCAAACAACCCGGATGTTTGGATACCTGCATACAAGTAAGTGGCACTGGATGTTTTCACTAAGGAATGTAGCATTCCTCCTGAAGCTTATCTCACTGTCTACTTCACAAGCTACAACTTGTATAACTGAATAGTCAACTTATTTCACAGTTCTATTTTATCTATTTCACACAGTTCGAGTCTTAGGGTTGACTTGTCCGTGTAGTATTATTTCTTTAGTTCATTTATCTTTGGTTATATTTTGAAGAACTAGTGCATGTTATCCAAATTTAGTAATCCGTATCTTTTTTTTCCAGGGAATCTCGGTGGTATTCTTTGTTTTTCGTTCTTTACGTCTTATTGGGAGTTTACTTCGTCACGAACCTGATTCTTGCTGTTGTATATGATAGCTTCAAGGAACAGGTGTGTACTGTGCATCACATTTTTAGTCTCAGGCAATTAGCAGATATGAATTAAATGACGGTTCCTTTTTCCTGCAGCTCGCGAAACAAGTTGCTGAGAGAGATAACTCGAGGAAAAGGGTGTTGGACAAAGCCTTCCATCTTATGGATACAGATGTAAGTCTTCCTGTACCATTGCTTCATTGTTGCCCAGATATGATCATGGTTAGCAATAGTTGTTTTGCGTTCTGTTGGAGTTGAGCTACTTGTAGTGTGGTCTAATACTCTAATCTCTATGCAATTTGATAAGCTATTGAAGTACAGTTTGGGAGGCTCATGTGAAGTGGTTAGAGTTCATGGAAAACCTAACTCTTGTAAAGATCATTGATTTAAGTAGCTTAAGCTTCTTTTCTTTTCTCTTCTTTTTTCTGTAAGGATACATCTCACTGAAATGGCGAAGCAAAAGGATGTTATCAAGTCAATAGAAATCTGATACTAGTCCAAAATTGTCCTAATTATCTTATAAACCAAAAACTTGGCCTTGACTTTCTAAGACAACCCAAGTTCTAATTTTTTGACCTGTTTACATGTGGAAATTAACTGTCATTGTTCGAGAAGGACATACTGCATCACATGAGATCTTTTACAAGCATCTATATTTATATGTATGAGCAGGGAGACAAGGTTCTTCACAAAGACCATTGCATTCATCTGTTCAAGGAACTTAACAAATACAGGTAACTCTCTTTTCAGTCATCTTCATGTGAAGTGTGACCGTTTCACTTGTCATAATTTTGTATCCTTGAAATACGGCCTTGTTTCAAGCTTGCATACTATCAGCATTAGAAGTACAATATTTTACACTATTTTACACTATTTTACACTAACAAGCCTACTATCCTTGCATATTCGTAATCTTTCTAGATCTTTGCCAAAAATCACTGAGGAAGAATTCGAGCTCATTTTCGATGAATTAGATGATACTCGTGACTTTAAGGTAATTATAAAACTCTTTTGATTGTTTGGTTAATATGGTGAATGGTCAGATGCTTTCTTACCCGAAGATGCACAATACTCTCCTTTATTCTCTAGAACGATTCAGCCTGTTACCAACTATCTTCACGAGGATAAACACAATTTGTCTCAAGCTAATAAACTAGTAAAGTCTACAATTGATTATTTATCAATAGACACTGATTAGTTTTCCAAGTTTTCCTTACTTGCAGATTGATAGGGATGAATTTTTTGACCTCACTAATGCGATTGCAATAAGATTCAAAAAGGAGGAAATTGTAAGTGGATTTTGTATTTTCATGAGTAGTGTTGCATGCGTGTATTTTTTTATCCAAAATCTTGAAGCATTTGCTTTTATATCTCTTTGCAGCCATCATGGTTTGATTACTATCCAAGCTTCTACGATTCTTATCTCTGCAAGAAATTGAAAAGTTTTGTGAAGGACCCCACATTTGGATACATAATAGTTTTCTTTCTGGTGTTGAATCTAATTGCTGTAGTTACTGAAACCACGGTATGACTGAAATTTTACAGGAGTTTTTTACCTGATTGCATCTGTCGTTCCAAATACTATCACAGGATAGATTTTTGTTGATGTGTCTGCCCCGTGCTCACATAGACAACTTGTTCTACCCTAGAGGACATAGTTTCAAAACACATGAGTCACATCATGGGGCTAGTGAGTAATACAGAGAACAATATAAGCATTTTAGCACCATAAGGCATGAGTTTTGGGAAAAAGACCAGATAACCAAACCAAATTGTTCTCTGGCTCAGAAAGGGTTAACAAAAGCTATTGTTGAGATTTTTACCCTTCTGCGTGATTGGATAATTGATGACAACCTAACACATAAAACTGCAGTTGTTACTTATACATGCATGAGTAACCCTTGTGCTTTTGTTATCTACAGCTTTCATCTTTGCTAATAAATTATGTATTTTCGGGTTACAGCTTGATTTACAAAACAGTGGTGCTCAGAAATTTTGGCAACAGCTTGAGTTTATATTCGGTAAGGTGTTGAATGTGGATGAACCATGGTCTCGCAGCTAAATCTGTTTGGATAAATTCTTGTTTTGGGCCCTGTGTATTGTTTTTGTTCATGTATGTTTTGTTCTACAGGATGGATTTATGTCCTGGAAATGGCTTTAAAAGTATTTTCATATGGTTTTGAGAATTACTGGACGGAAGGACAAAATCGTTTTGATTTTGTTGTCACTTGGATAATTGGTAAGTCGAAGTATTTTCATATGGTTCTTACTTCTTACCTACTGCGGCACAGATTAAATGACTCACACTCTTATTTTGTCTTCTACGAGACAGTATTATGTCTTAATGCATTGTGATGCAGATCAGTCAAGTTATTGATACACTTAAATATGATTTGTGCAGTTATTGGTGAAACAGCAACCTTCGCCTTCCCTGACGTTGCTTTCCTTTCTAATGGTGAATGGTAGGATTCAAATCTTGGTTCTTAGTTTGTTTTATTTTGTATCACATATTGATACTTTTGACCGTGATGATTCCTCACTGGTCAAATATTTTGGATACATTTTTCCTATATAGGATAAATTATTGAATGTAGAGAATTTGATCATTCTAAAAGATACTTCTAGCTGGGAGCGTTCGTTAATTGCTCTGGAGCTCAGTCTCATCACAGAGCTTCAGAGCAGAAAAAGTTAATCCAAATAAAACAAATGTAATTTAAGAACACTACCTCAGGAGCTTCTAGAGATTCTCTGATTCATGCCAGCTTGAGATTGTTGCCATCTAGATAGTTTTAAGGAAAGCCCCATGAGATTGTTGGGTTTGATTTCTTAGTTGGGTACAGAAATCAACGAGTGTATGGGAAACAGCCAGAAGTTCTCCATCGTATCTCAGGTTCCGAATCTGAACCCAAAAAATTATTACAAACCAATTTAAAACTAAAAAAATTCTGATGTCTACAT
The DNA here is from genome assembly GCA_023529015.1 of Papaver nudicaule. Taxonomy (NCBI): domain Eukaryota; kingdom Viridiplantae; phylum Streptophyta; class Magnoliopsida; order Ranunculales; family Papaveraceae; genus Papaver; species Papaver nudicaule. Next base: position 9,243 of record JAJJMA010348052.1, read on the forward strand.
AACTTCGTAAGAACTGAGAGATTCAAAGCCTGATTCAACGCTTAAAGTTTGTCTTCTCAAACTTACAGTACTCTTCTTGTTTACTTCATTATTTTGATATTGTCAACAGGATTCGTTACCTTCTGATTGCAAGAATGTTGCGGTTAATAAGGCTTTTGACGCACGTCGAACGTTACAGGGCTTTCATTTCAACATTTTTAACTCTCATTCCTACTTTGATGCCATATCTCGGAACGATCTTTTGCATCCTATGCATGTACTGCACTCTAGGTTTACAGGTATGATGGGTAATACTCTATAATAGGTTGTTGTCTTGGGGAATGGATAAAAACTTCGTTTAAACGTTACGTTTTGCTACTTCAACCAACAAGAATCTAAATTCATCCCAACGAATTCTAACTGATTGAACATTTGTTCCAACTGTTACATGGCTTTTAAATTGTAGCTCTTCGGCGGGATCGTAAACTCTGGAAATCCGAAGTTGGAAACATCAGAGCTTTATAGTAGCGAGTATCCTTTTCTTTATGAGGCTCTCTTCAGTACATTTTGTATCCGGTAGCTGCATGACGATGTTTCTGTATTTGATACGGTGCATTATTTTAGGTGTGAACCTTTAGTGAAGGAAATTGCCTTGACTATAGCATCCTATGCGTTATTTATGAGCAATATGATGTGATTGTTAACTGTTTTATATGAACTAATACTTCGCTTAGAAAACATGTCCATATACACTAGTTTCCTTGACAACGTCAGCTATCTTCTATTCAACTTCAATGATTACCCTAGTGGAATGGTGACACTTTTCAACTTGCTTGTTATGGGAAACTGGCAAGTGTGGATGCAGGTATTCTGTCATTTTTACATGTTATTGTTGTCCTTATTATTAATACTTGGCTATATTGTTCCGAGCAGTATGAGTAATGATATCGTAGTGGATGGAAACATGAATGTCTCTTTGACAGTTACTTTGTCTTATTCCAGAGATACGGATGTGCGTTAGCTAATTACTTGATGACTTATTACAGGGATACAAGGAATTGACAGGAACATCATGGTCGCTTTTATACTTCATCAGCTTTTACCTAGTAACTGTCTTGCTTCTTTTGAATTTGGTGAGTTTCAATCCGTTCTCTATTAACTTAAGTCTTAGATATAGGAACCAGTCTTTTGCTTGAGCAGAAATTGATGCAACCTGATAGACGCATAGGAAAGTACTCATTCGAAAAATTGGTATTATTTTGCCGTACATCTATATGATGCTATCCAAATTGCCAATCTTTAGCGTTAGTAAAATGATAATTTCTTCAAATCCGTGGATAGAATTTCCGCAAATACTGAGTTATCAATTTTTTGCAGGTTGTTGCATTCGTCTTGGAGGCCTTTTTTGCCGAAGAAGATATGGAGAAATTTCCTGATCCTGAAGGAGAGGGCCAGGTCTGTACCCTCCTATTAACTTCTTCATCATCATCATAATTTAAGATATGCATGAGATAACAAAAAGCTGATCCATACTACGAAACTCGGAATTTGTTTACGTAACTTTTTCTTACATTATGGTTACAATCCGACCAGCAAACCCCATCAAAATTTGGTTAATCTATGTGAAGTTGCATACAACCCATCAGAAAATGATCTATTTGTTTGACAATGAAACCGTAACAAGTTCTATACTAGCTTTCCTAATTTGTCATAGTTCAGTGTTTCATAAACTAATCCGTATACATATTTACATACCTCTTTCAGCAACCAACCGGAGGAAGACGAGCTATTGGGTATGAACTGAACTGTTTCTCTCTCTCTATTTGTTTGGTAGATATAAAGTACTAGTAAGTCTTTTTGGTTTATCAATTATTTAACGAAAATGTTCATGAATACTGCAGTTCAAAAACAAGGAGTCAAAGAGTAGATGCTCTTCTTCATAGCATTTTAAGTGCAGAGATTGCATCCCAAAATAGGATTGCAGAAGAAGCCCAAAAGAAGATAGAGGACGCCCAGGCATCCATCCCTTAAGTTTTCTGTCATTTAATTGGCTTTGCATTCAAATAACAAACAACTGAATCATTTCTTTTGAATTTGCTTGTAAAATTTGGAAAAGTGGAAACTGTAAATTTTGGAAATTTATTATTGAATAGAGAGTAAACAATAACAAACACCTGAGTTTGCACTTGAAAACAGCGAGAACTGATCAAACTGATAGACGTCAAAATTTTGAACACAAAAGAAGAAAAAAATCATGAAGTAAAAATTTTGAACACAAAAGAAGTGAAGAGTTTGACTCAGTTTTTAATTAGAATCTGATTCAGTTTCTTCACCGCCCTTCCTCCTCTTCATCTTTCTCAGCAGGTTTACGTCTTTGTTCATCTTCTGTTCTTCATCGTTGAAGTCTACGTGATCAGAATGTATATGATCATTTTAAGATTCAATAATTCTATCTATAAACCAAAACTTTATTTACTAGTATGATGAGAACTGTTGAATCAATTCTACAATACTCAAATCATCCATTTTAGAATGGATAGAGGTAAAGATATTAATTAAAACTGTATCCCAAAAAATAAGCAAATGTGACAAGTCTTCCGGTAGTTCCCGAGAAGAAAATAAAAAACATTTGCCTAATATAGACACTTAAATATCTACACCTAATATATCTACAATATATAAGTAATAAAAAGGTTGCAGTCACTGTTTTCAAATCAATGGTTCCATAAGCGAATTAGTAGGAAAAGTAATTGATATTTTTCCCAAAATGAGCTTTAGGTTGAGCTTGAGATTGAGCTTGAGGCTGAACATAAACACCAGTACCAGGATTATGGATCTGACTGTGACTAAAAGAACTAGCAAGAGATATAAATTGAGCTGGCGAATGATGGAAAGGTTGATACTGAGCATGTGAATGACCAAAAGGCAGAGCTTGAGGTAGAGCTGCCGCAACTTGATCTTGCACCGGCTCGTAGAAATCTTTCTTGAAAATGTTAGTGTAATTGGCTTTAGCTAACCTAAAAGCGTCTCCCAAACACACGAACTGCTCACAATTCTTAGCACCTTTTTGTATAAATATTGGGACAAGGTTCCCAGCCATGGTACCAACTTCGCTCTTAAAGTGCGATGAGCTGCTCGTTTGACCCTCATCTACATCCTGCACTCCTTCTACAACACAACCGACCTGAGCACCTTCAATGTATGCTTTACAAGCCAACAAGAAAGGGTGTGCTCGAAGGCGGAAATGCCCCAGTACATAATCCTCAAAATGCTGCAGACAACCAGAAAACATAAGAAAAACTACAGCAAATTTGAAAATGAGACCAAAAGGACTAAAGACTGGAGACTAAATACTACTTAGGTGTCTAAGTGACTTGTTTTTGCTGATGCTATCTTTTTAACATCACCTGATAATTTCAAGCAATTGATGTGCAGTTTAAGAGGTTTTGGTACATCTAGATATTCCAAGTGACAGTGATGGTGTGTAAAAGATTATATGTGACCATACTACAAGAAAGGTTGGCTGGAAAGCACACAAAAGAATGTTGAAGCGTAACCAACTAACCTTTGGGGGATTCTTAAGCGTGTACAGAATTGTTCTGCATGATAGAATAAATGTGCTCTCATTGTACTTCTGGGAACTCTTCTCACCTTGTACAGTGCCAGCCGAAGGTGCCCATCCAGGCTCATTGAAGTAGGGCTTTGTATTCAGCACCAGAGCTTGGATAGAGAGAAGAACTTGTAGCATATTGGATTTATTTGGGGTCCACATCTCATCCTTCCTTCCACTCCATGTGTTCAGAAGACTGAGGCAAACTTTCCCACAATTGTACAAGTTTGGATTTAACCGCAGATTATGTGCATGGTAGTGAACGAGCTGGCAGAAGAAATCCGAAATAATTCATGTATATTTCTTATGGTTGGAAAGCAAGCATGATGGGCAGTTAACAATCATAAAATGAATAAACATAACACAAACATACCGGTGGTGTATCAGGATAATTTGATGGATAGTGAACATCGAAGAAGAAGAGGCCGTCGTGATACGGAGTACCAGCTGCACCTCCTATCACGGCCCTTAAAAGATCCAATCTTCCTTCATAAACTCTAACAAATATAGTGTCTGGCATAAAGAAAAGACAAATATGAGATGGGCAATATATCACTACACACAGCATGAGAACCTCTATAAGGATAATAATAGCAACAGGCTTAATTGTTAATCATGAATTCTAAAAATATGCATAACAGCTAAATGTTGGTGCTACTCTAGTGATGCATCTATTTTACCAGCTTTGTGCTAATAATAAAGCATTCTCGTACCAAGCATTATAAGATACCATGTACAGAACTGATGTTCTAATCTTTTACTGGAAACTTAAGCTATGTTTTATATATTAAAAAAAAAAAAACAGCAATTTAACCTACCAGGCAAATCCTTTTCTAAAAGTCTCCAATCCTGCTGAATTGTCTTAGTCCACTTTGACGATGCCTGTCCAATAGAAGAAAGTCAGACATCTGCTTATCCAGCAGAATATAATTTAGACGAACTAGATGAAGAAAAAATATACAGCACATCGTTAGAGCTAGGAACCTGCTTTGTCTTGGTGACTGACTTTGTTTTATAGAAGTGGTCAGAGAAATCATCAACTGTATCAAATTTTTTAAACGCTCTAAACTTCACTATAGCTTCATCATCCTCTTCACTAGAAGTGAGAAACTGCTTGGGAACAGTTGAACTGCTACACGGAACTGGGGGTCTCGTCCGATCAATGGGCTTGTCGTCCTCCACCAACCAAGGGACAGATGCTTCCGCACCAGGAGGGAGGTCTTGAGCATCGAATTTGGCTTGTAAAGCTACAACCTCATCATCATACGACTTAAAATCACCGTCTTGGTATAATTCCTCGTATTCATAATCGGATCCTTCCAAGTTAAGAACATCATCTGAATCATACATTTCTGGCTCATCATTGTCTGAGATATCATTCACCTCAACTGGTTCCGTCGACATGATAGTCTTTCCCTTGTCATATGTGCTAAACTTCTTGTTAACTTTAGAACTATCAGCTATGTCTTCCTCTCCATCAATCTCAATGATTTCATCAGGTACCACCTGATGCAGCATCAATTGTTTATTCAATAATCACCATTTTCTACACAACCAGATGTACATAAGAAGGAAAAAAGAAAATAAGTCTAAACAATAGTGTTGAATCAACTACATTATCAATTTTATATCATCAAATTTTTCGTGTCTCATGAGCCATGATCTACTGTTTGTTCAGGAAAACCCGCAAACTAGGGTTTACAGCAGTAAAAAACCAAAACTAATTTTCAGATAAAGTTGTAAACTTTCTAGAACATCAATTATCACAAACATCCATCAAATCAGATACTATAAGACAAACCCCATGACATTAAAGGAACCATTTGCACAAGAGATTCTGATAATTAACCTCACAAGGAACAATTTTTCCACAAGAGATTCTAATAATCTATCATAATGGGGTCTAATTACGAATTATAATAATGGAAAAGATCGCAACTTTAGTAATAAATATATACCTGAATCGTTTTAAGCTTTTTGTTAGGCTTAGAAGCACAACCTCCCATATCTTCAATAACTTCAACTTCGTCCTCCAAAGATGAAATCCTGTATCACCGAGAGTTAATAACAATAATAAATAGACTACACACAACAAATCAAAACAAAAGTTAAAAACCAAAAGAGAGGGAAGAAATTCACTTGGATTTCCGATTGTATCTTGAGGAGGTTTCCATGATGATGTAGGAACCGTGAATATCTAGGGTTTTATTTACAGTTTGATAAATATGAAATTAGAAGAGGGGAGAGTGAGAGAATTTCTAGCGATTCATATTCTCTTCTTCTTCCTCTTCTTCTTCCTCTTCTTCTCCGAATTAAATGGGATTTTATTGTGTACTTCAATATATCCGATGCTTCACAATCTTATACTCCGTGAGCGAAAGTGGTGTTTGGGGTTTGTTTGGACTGACTTGACCAAGTCAATTGTATGACTAAGTAAGTAAATGCACTACCTTTTTGTGGAAAGTTACGTCACTGGGGCTTGTTTGGTTCTGTCGTCAGGCATTGTCTGAAAGAACCATTCTGATAGATAGATAGATAGATAGATCAGTCGTGCTACAGAGACACCGGGTTTCTACACCATTCCCTTATACCGCTATGTGGCATTCACATCCACCATAGATTCCCACTACACCCCACCCCACTCAAGATATACAGGGCCCCGCATATTAGTGAGGACCAATCGCTGTGTGACACATAGCGGTGTATTTTTTTTTGGTGTAAAAACCCGGTGTTTTTTAAGTGTTTTCGTAGATAGATAGATAGATAGATAGATAGAAGCAGCAGCTATACAGCACAAGTCTGTCTCACGCATGTGCCACTGAAATTGGTAGAGTACAAAAGTTACCAGAAGACAACTTTTGGTGTTCACGGTCTTTTTTTTTTTCTTTCTTTCTTTTTCCTTTTTTAGGTGTAACTATTTTTGGTTTGATTTTCCTTGAGATAAGGTTAGAGAGTATATCTTTTCAAAGAGTGATCCCACTATGAAAAATAAGTAAGTGTTAGCGATTGGACTCTCTTTTGAAAGACTGGCCTGTTTTATTTAGTTAAAGTCGATATTACAAGTAGCATAAGTAACTGATTTTCCAAAACATACAAGCAAGATATAACTAACATGTATATCATAAGGAAAATTATCAGCCACAAACGAGATGTACGTGCTAATTGTTGAAGCTCCAAATGATAGTGGAAGAGGCAAGGATGTCGAGGCAGAACTCCTAGAAAACTGAACCAAGAACCGAGTAGTTCTCACCAAAACTGACAAAAATATCAGAATGGGAGAACCGGATGACCATCCACAAGAATGGCCTGAATTTGAGAAAGCACAGACCCAACCAACCAGCCTGTGCGCACCTTTGCCAAGCAAAGGATAACCAAAGAACCCACTGAA
>JAJJMA010348055.1:1232-11425 GCA_023529015.1 Papaver nudicaule
TGGCCACAGAGTCATAGTCACACGACGTTGTTCAAACTCAACACAACCATGCAATGTCTGCACATCACTCGAGATATCAAAACATCACACGGGGGGATAGCTTTTGGGGTATTCGTCTGGCGGTCTACGGTAGTTAGAAAGAAACTGATAGAGATGATGGACAGTTACGAGAAGGTGGTGCTGAGTAGACATGTTATACACGACTCTAGCAGTTACAGAGCACAACTCATGTCCTCCACTCCTCCACTCTCCCACGACTTCCACCTTCTCTGTCGAGAGATCAACGTGAGTTCAACACTATAAATAGAGGCTTCCTCTATCTTCCAAGGGAGAACATCTTTCTAGAGCATTCAGAGACAGTCTCATAGCAGAAACGCCTGAGCAATACAACACGCTTCTAGCCTTGGAGATTTCCAGTCGGCCTCACGACAGAGATCCTGAACTCTTACACCCAAAACACACATCCTCAACCTGATCTCAAGTTTCTTCAATGTTTCCTTCCCTAGATCAACCTCTATCCTCTATGTGTCGATAACAGCTGATACGCAGACGCAAGACATCACCTTCACCGACAAAGATATGATGGCTGAAGAGGGACACAACTGTGCTCTCTATGTAACTGCTCACATCAAAGGTACTGAGTTCAAGAGAGCGTTGGTCGACCGGAGCACCAGCCAACGTAAGAATTGCGAGAATCCCTAAACAACAAATAGTCTACCACCCGATCGTAATGAAAGACTTCGAGGGAAACAAGACAAGTACCTACGGATATGTCAACTTGGAATTAAAGGTGGGACCCATCCACACGAAGGCTAAATTCCACGTGATCGAAAAAGAACCCGAATACCACATGATACTGGGAAGGCCATGGTTACACGAGAACAAAGTCGTCGCTTCTACTTACCATCAATGTTTGAAAGCGGTTCTAAACGAAGGTATTGTCCGCGTGACTGCATCTCTTTCCCCATACTCATCAATATACGACGCCGAGTATGTAGATCCAAAGGACGAGGCATCCCAGTACCAGAACAAGATCTACAGTGTGCTTCTCCCGAACTGGACATCCCTGGAGAGGCGCGATCTGCAAAGACAGACAGACGGAGATGCGAAGCAGGGGGGAAGGAGGAGATAAAGCGAAACGCACAAAAGGTCAGGCAATTTTGCGACAATCTGGGATGCTAAAGGAAGATTGGTTTACCTCCGGCGTCAATGTTAGCAATTAGCAGGGGAGACTAGTCATAGCTCTCCCCACCACAGAGAATGCAATTACAATGAACAACAGCTCGAAGGCGAAGTCCAGGAGGCGTCTCCACAATTGCAAGATGGGATAGACTCCACCTCTGATGCACTTGAAATGATCAACATTGGAACAGAAGAATCACCCGACCTATCTCCATCAGCTCAACCTTGTCACCTGAGGAGCGCACTGAATTCGTAAACTTGCTGAAAGAATATCAATACACGTTTGCTTGGACGTACGAGGATATGCCAGGACTCGACGAAAAACTGGTAACACACCACTTATCTATCACCCCGGGTTCTAAACTAGTCAAACAACAACTGAGGAATTTCAGACACGACGTAGAGGAACAGATGAAAATCGAAATACGGAAGCTGTTGGCGGCAGGGTTCATCAAACCAATCCAACACACTACTTGGTTGGCCAATGTGGTAGCCGTCAAGAAAATGAACGGTCAGATACGTTGATGCGTCGACTTCAGGGACCTGAACAAGTGTTGCCCAAAGGATGATTTCCCGCTCCCAAACATCGACATGCTTGTAGAAGCTACCAGTGGACATGCCATGTTCTCCTTCATGGATGGGTATGGCGGATATAATCAAATAAAGATGTATGAGCATGACGCCCCGAGAACGACATTCCGGACACCTCTTGGGAATTTCTACTACACGGTTAGGCCCTTCGGTCTGAAGAACGCAGGAGCTACTTACTAACGAGCAATGACAGCCATCTTCCATGACATGATGCACAAGCAGGTCGAGGACTACGTGGATGATATAGTCATGAAATCCAAGACTAGGACATCGCACATAGAGGTCTTACGACGTGTATTTGAAATATGTCGGGAGTATAAACTGAAGATGAACCCTTTGAAGTGCGCCTTTGGGTCTCTTCGGGGAAGTTCCTCATATTCCAAGTAACAAAAGAGGGAGTCGAGGTCGACCCGTCCAAGACCCAAGCTATTACCACCATGCCACCACTCAGGACGGTAAGGGAACTGAAGAGCTTCATGGGTAAGGTATCCTACATTCGACGCTTCATCCCAGGGCTAGCTCAATTTGTAGCCTTGTTCACCCCGTTGCTGAAGAAGGAGGCTGCCTTCATATGGACATCCGTCCAACAAGAAGCATTCCGCAAGATTCAGCAATTACTCTTGTCACCGGAGGTCATGAAGTCCCCCGCACGAGAGAGACCACTACTCCTCTACACCGCCTCGAGCGACGTCGCGATCGGAGCACTGCTAGCACAAGAAGACGAAGGAGGAGTCGAGTACCCGGTCTACTACATCAGTCGTACCCTAAAGGACGCGGAACTGCGGTACCCCAAAGCTGAGAGGGCATGCTTGTCCCTGGTCTTTGCAGTACAAAAACTTCGACACTACCTCATTTCCAACCAAGTAGTCCTGATCGCGAAGGCGGATCCCATCAAATTTCTCCTCTCGAAGCCTGCCCTGATTGGGAGACCAGCAAAGTGGTTATTACAGATGTTTGAGTTCGACATAGTATGCGTATCCCTGAAGGCCGTCAAGGGGCAAGCAGTAGTCGACCTTCTTGCTGCATTCCCGGGATAAGACTCTACGGCTCTACACGAGGAGGTACCAGGAGAATTCCCCGAAATAACACTAGTGAAAACGGACACATGGCTTTTGTACTTCGATGGATCTGCTACCCCAAGCGACAACACTAGAGGAGCCGACGTCGTCCTAGTATCCCCAGCAGGTGAAGTCTTCTCCCATTCATTCAAACTGGATTTCAAATGCACCAACAACTCGGCGGAATACGAAGCCTTCCTCCTGGGACTATCACTAGCAAAACAAGCAGGCGCCGCACACCGCGAAATCATAGGCGACTCAAAGCTACTGGTGAATCAGATGAACGGAGTATACTCTCTCAAGGATATCATTTTTGCTCCTCATAGGGCTGAATCACAAAGGCTGTTGAGCCATTTCGCTGACGCCACCATAACGCATACTGGACGCACCAACAATAGGCACGTCGACTGCTTAGCGACCCTGGCATCCAAACTCCAGTTCGAAGGGGAGGAGGGAGACTGTAACAGTGCGGAGACGGGTTATCCCATCAACCTGGTTAACTGAGGGCGAGCTCATACCAGACAACGACTGGCGGACACCCATTATCGAAGATCTAGGTAACTACACTGCCAAGCGGAAGCTTGGTGTTAAAGAGTTAAAACATTTTTTTCTTTTCCATGGAGTGTTATACCATAGAAACCTAGATGGGTCACTATCACGATGCTTGGGAGGACTTGAAGCTCAACAACAACTCAGACGTATTCATGATGAAGTCTGCGGGCAAACTCTCGTTGTGACTCTATACCGGCGACTTCAGAGACTTGGATACTATTGGCCAACAATAGAAGCACAATCTCGGGCCTTACAAGAGACGTGTCCCAACTGTCAGACCCCTCCTCATCAACCCGAAGCCTTAGTATGCCAGCCTTCCGAGGATTTGAGGGAACCTTTCATCAAATACCTCAACGAAAAGATCATATCGATAGACCAACACATAGCCAGCCGTCTAATTAAGAGATCCAGGAGGTTCGTCTACCACGAAGGAGTATTATATCGTAAAATCTATGGGGGGAAGTCTACTCCGCTGCTTATCGAATGAGGAAATCCCCACGGTTCTGAAAGAGGCACATGAGACAGAACACCAAGGGAAGAAGAAACTATTTTTACAGATTCACGAAAGGTATTACTGGCCGACTATGGAGGATGACGAGGCGTCGTTCGTGCAAAAGTGCTACAAGTGCCAAATTCACATGAACCTCATCCGCACCCCGTGCTTTCCACTTCGGCCATTCTACAGCTGGGGACTCGACCACATGAGGAAGATAAACCCACCTTCCTCGAAGAACCAAGAGTATATCATCACCGCGACAGAGTACTTTAGCAAATGGGTGGAAGCAATACCTCTGAAGAGCACAACTGGCGTCACGATCGCGGCATTCATTAAGGAATGCATTATCTGCAGGTTTGGGATCCCTAAACATATCATTACAGACAACGGGACACCATTTGTTAACACATACGTAGCAAACTTACTCCAAAGGTACGAGATTCAACACATTTGGTCCACCCCATACTACCCTCAAGGGAACGGGCAAGCAAAGAGTACCAACAAGACAATGATTCAGATCATTAGCAGAACTGTACACGAGAACCCAAGGTCGTGGCCCGAGCAGTTACCCATGGCACTATGGGCCTACAGGATCTCTCGGGCGGAGTTCCACCGGGACATCACCCTACTCGCTAGTCTATGGCGCCGACGCCATACTACCAGCAGAAATTAAGGTATCATCCGCTTGTATTGCAGCAGCAAGTGGTGTCCATTGGAATGAAGCCGAGATAGATGATTCAAGGATAGCAGAGCTACACTCCCTGGACTCGAAGCGAACCAAAGCAAAGAGACACATAAAGATGTATCGGAAAAGGCTCTCTCGAGCATACAACAAAGTTGTGAAGCCGAGAACTTTTCGAGTAGGGGACCTGGTGCTGAAAACGGCGAAATACATCCAACAAGACGCCACGGCACCAAAATTCGCTCCGAACTGGGAAGGTCCGTACGTCATCTCTAAGGCATCCGCGAGTGGATACTATAAGATAGTCACCATGGATGAAAAAACAGAAGGGACTGTCATTAACGGCAAGTGGCTGAAGGCGTACTACGCTTGAATGAGAGGACACTAGAAGATATGAGCCACGACGAGAGGGGCATGGAGCCATGGCGCCACAACCCATGGCATCCCTAAAAAAAATCAAAAAAAAAAACGGCGCCATGGGCATTGGCGCCACAGCAAAAGAAGATGGGATGGAACCACGAGCGCAAGCCTCCCAGCCCACAGAGGAAAAGAAAGTCTTGTAAGGCCACACCAATGGGTACAGGTTCGCAAAGTCCCACCGCACCAGGACTTGGCTGAACTTTCGCGACAACAAAGGAGACGAAGCACGACCCTACTAAACCGGAAGGTCACACAGGCGAGTTCACGGCTTCACAACAAAGGAAATCAGGATCGCATTTGAAGAACGATCAACACAAGGATAATACAACGAGCAAGCTCAGAGACACGGAGACACGTGGGGACTTAGGTCAGAAAAGAGAAATTTCATTCTTTTAGATAAAATGCCGAATTTCATTTGAAGAAAAAAAAAAAAAAAGATCAGTACATTTCACACCAGAGTTCTGGTGATAACACTCTCTCAAACACAAGCCTTCCCCTCGTCAAGATATCAAAACCTGACTTTCAAAACAAGTCGTCCAACAAAGAATAGTCTCGCTTGTAAAGCATCTCCACCCTCTGACGAAAAACATTATTCTTCTTCTTCAGACTCTCAATCACCTCATTAACCTTGTTAGACTCTTCAACCAAAGCTTGTTCCTTAGCCCGAATGACTTTCAGCATTCAACCAGCCTTGTCAGATAACCCTTCCAAGTCCCTTTCGGCACGAAAGAGAGCCTTCGAACAAGGGAAGACGTTAGAGACCATCCTGGCGCGACCCACCTTCACGGTATCGAGCCGCTGACGAAGCCAACCCACGTTGCACATCAAAGCCTCTAAAACAGCAATGCGGCTTTCCCACCTCTGGATCATCCCGGAGGTTACGTCATGCAGTTTCTCCTCTTCCATCTCCTTTATAGAAAGAATCAAGGAGACCATGGTCACCATGACAGGAGTATCCTTCATCAACTGGTTGGTAGCGACATGACCATACTTTTTCCAAATGTTCTCATAAAGATCCGCATGCATAAAGAGTCGGCACAAGGAATCCACCAACAGATCTATGTTCTTCAGAAAGGGAAACCATCTTTGGCTCGTAGGGGAGACCGGCTCCCGAATGGTCGACGTCATCTATTCCTAGGTCGACATCATCAAGAACTGAACCACCATTAAATGAAGGACCAGCATCATCAGTACCACCATTCTCATCATCTTCATCCACAACAACAACCGAAACCGGAGAATAGGTCGGAGAGCCTCCCTGGGCAGGTTTCTTCCTCCTAGGGACACTTGCGCATTTCTTCTTGCGAGGCTGCACCCCGTGAAAGGGAGAATAACATTCAGACAACGAAAGGAAAAGACCAAGTTAAGATGAGATAGAAGATCTACTAGGTCCCTTGTTGGAGTCCGAGCAGGCGGAGGTACCTCTTCAAAACTCGACCTTTCAGCACTCAAACGACCTCGACTCCGAGTCACCATGACTCTGCACTGCAACATCACCGCCACGTTTGGAGAATAGGCATATACGCGTAATAAAATTACAGGAAGGCACTCACCGGACTTGGAATCCACGTCCTCCGCTTCACGTAGGCTTCTCTCTGCGGGGACGAACCAGAATTGCTCTCGTCGGCCATGATTTCATAAACTCTCCGCTTGGAATAAGCTCTCTTCTGTGAGGACGAACCAGAGTTATCAGTGTCATCCATGGATCTCGAAGATCACACACTTCGAAGGAATTTTCATGAAGGGGATGAGGACGGGAGCTATAGTGTTTGCTTCACTGCATATATATATGCACACCATGAAACCCTAGGAGTCGGATGCACTAAGCATAAAACGGGATGCTGAATCCACCTCGGAATCCGCGCAAGATAGAGACGAAACGATGCCGTATTCAAAATGCTGGTCAAAGTCTGCCAACAAACTCACGCGAGATCCCCTCGGAGAATGCCAAGGAAGAGGAGAAGAAAGGATGCGTACTAAGAAACCGGTAATTCCTTGCCTTTCCTTTCATTAACAACACGAGACGTGATCTCACATCCATATGGAGCTAGAAACCCTAGAGGCTCTTTATTCAAGTCAAAAGGCGACTACAAAACCAATTCTCTCGACCAAAGAGTGGAGCTGCGAGAACCGCGAAGCCACGCCCAGGACGCCCCAAGCCTGATGTTAGCCACACCCTATGCGTCATCTGCCACTTACCTTGTCTTGCATTACCCGGAGAGGTAAAGAACCCTATTTAATAACACATTTGTACTTGCATACAAACATACTTTTGATCCATTCTTCGTAACCTCTGTTAATACTGAGTGGAAAACCTAAGACTATTGGGATTGCTATCACCATCTGGATGCTTAGTGTGAAACATTAATGTTCCACACTAACCAGGGGACTTAATGTAGATGGTGAAAAATAGAAGAGGGACAAAAATATAAAACAACTCTCTGATTATGCCTTACCTAAAGGAAATTGCCTACTCAGGCGCATCTCTATAGCTCAGAATGCAACCTATTCAATGAGCTGAATATACTCTCTATAAGTTCTCTCTTATAACTCCCAGTGGAGAGGAGAATATCATGGTGCAGTACCGATAACCTCACTAACATGTGAACCCATCAATTTACTTCATGTCGACATCGCCTCGAATTCCTCGATATCAGAACTAAATTGCTCAATGGTATGTGGTGGAGAGTTAACAGAGACGCATCCTCACGGATCCTCTTAAGTGTGACTCGAAACCCGAGTCTCAATGAAAACCTCAGAAGTACCGTGGCTGCAGGCCTGCCCAGAGCTCTCTGAGAAGCATACAACATCCTAAACTCACGTAAGCAGACTACACTCTAACACAGAATGGTCTAATATACCATGGACAAGCACGCCATGACTTACAACACACTATAGCGCAAGCGCACGAATACGCCATAACGGAAGTGCACAAAGATGCCATAGCCAAAGTGGCATAGCCTGGATACGAAAAGATTAGCCTTGGTTAAACACCAAAGGCCTCATCCCCTAGGTTCATGGCGCCACAACAAAGCTGCCTTGGCCACAGGCCATGGCGCCATGAACAATGGCGCCACAACAAAGCTGCCTTGGCCACGGGCCAAGGCCTTGGTCTCCCCAGACCATGGCGCCATAGACTATGGCGCCATATCAAAACCGGCCTTGGCTAGTAGTCAAGGTCGTAGTAAAAATGTTGTGGCGCCATGATGCATGGCGCCACGAATCCGACCTTGGCCCCAAGGCCAAGGTCGTTGCTACCACGCGATGGCGCCATATACATGGCGCAATTAATCCTTGGCCTTGGCCAAAGGCCAAGGCTGCTGCTACACGTCCATAATGTGTGTCTCTAAAGTGCCACACTCGCGTTGGCCACAGAGTAATAGTCACACGACGCTGTTCAAACTCAACACAACCATGCAATGTCTACACATCACTCGAGATATCAAAACATCACACTGGGGGATAACTTTACGGGTATTCGTCTGGTGGTCTACGGCAGTTAGAAAGAAAGTGATAAACATGATGGATAGTTACGAGAAGGTGGTGCTGAGTGGACATGTTCTACATGACTATATCAGTTACAGATCACAACTCATGCCCTCCACTCCTCCACTCTCCCACGACTTCCACCTTGTATGTCGAGAGATCGGGGTGAGTTCAGCATTATAAATAGAGGCTTCCTCTATCTTACAAGGGAGAACATCTTTCTAGAGCATTCAGAGAATTTCTCAGAGCAGAAACACCTGAGCAATACAACACGCTTCTAGCCTTGGAGATTTCCAGTCGGCCTCACGACGGAGATCCTGAACTCTTACACCCAAAACACACATCCTCAACCTGATCTCAAGTTTCTTCACTGTTTCCCTCCCTAGGTCAACCTCTATCTTCTATGTGACCGAAGCAATACTTGAACGGCCATTGACTTGGTTTAGGCTCGTCTTGTTCGACTTTGATCTCGAGCACTACGATAGTACCCAGAGACGTTGCATTGTTTTTCAGGCAAAAAAAATCTGTATGTACCCATTTCTCTAGATTGTTCTCTATATGTACACATTTCCAAACCATGACCCTTGCTTGTCATCCTTGTAAAAAACGTCATACAGTTTACAACTCTCAACTAGAATCATCATCTCAAGGTAAATACTAGCACCGTCAGGTGTGTTCATTTGATATTGCTTCAATATTATAACAAGTTTTATATAAGTCATTTCGTACAACACTTTGATTAAAATTGATCAATTAATCTTTACTAAATAGAGATACAAGCATTAAGTTATGTTTATCTTTGTAGCACATTATTAAGATAAAATTGGAATCGTGTCGTCTAGATTACGAAGCTTTGCGATGTCTTTGTTGTTCTTCAATCTTATTCATATCCTCAAGTAGTCTTCTAAATCATACCAACCATCTTCTACATCCTAACTAACGTAACA
Source organism: Papaver nudicaule (assembly GCA_023529015.1). NCBI lineage: Eukaryota > Viridiplantae > Streptophyta > Magnoliopsida > Ranunculales > Papaveraceae > Papaver > Papaver nudicaule. The sequence goes on from JAJJMA010348055.1 coordinate 10,647, forward strand.
AAGTGCGACTTTTGTAAATGCGTTCATGCGGCCGGGCTTTGGCATCTAACTCGACATACCAACACTTAGTCGGTTCGACCAACCAATGCCCTAACAGTACTTATCAATTTGAATACATTCCAAATGTGGGGGATTATCAATTTGAATACATTCCAAATGTGGGGGATTAAGGGTCCATGTTGTATATAGATCTTTGTGAAAAAAAATTTATTATTATTTTGGAAAAATTGGAATCTGGCATGGCTCAAACGCATTGACGAAATAAAGGGAGAGCATACAAGCCTAGCATATTTGTTATTAATTTTATTTTTTTAAGGAAAAGCCTGAGCCATTATATATTGATAAGGAACATGAGTACAGTACAAAGGAGACTCGAAGCCTGGTCATAGAACCCTATAACAAGATTCCACGAGTTACAAAAGAGATATCTTACATAACACTGCCATTCACGAATCCAAGTTTGCATATTCCGAAAGGTGACGTAGACGCCATAGAATTCATATGCCCTAGCCATCCCAAGGAGTGACCTTACCTGTTGAGAAGACAACTCTCCACATTGTAGTGTGAAATGTGAGAGTAGAACACCATCAACCATTATAAAACTACTATTAACAAAACCTAAACACACCAACAAACTACTACTAACATAGACTAAACACACCCAGCTAGACATAACCTGCAACAGAAAGCAAAAGTAACTACATAACTTGAAGACCACCCAAGGTATGAGTAAATCTCCAAAATTAACCACGTCAAATCTTCCCCCTGGAACTAGCGGA
>JAJJMA010348060.1:0-21718 GCA_023529015.1 Papaver nudicaule
TGCCGACAAGTTCTGCTCCCACGCTTTGTACTTATCCGTTGGTATCATTATTTCTGTAGGCAATACTGCCTCGGTCCCATATGTTAGGTAAAAAGGAGTCATTCCCGTTGCTCGTCTTTGTGAGGTTCGGAATGCCCATAGTACGTTGTGCAGATGTTCGCACCACTGCTTTTTGTGGGGTAATACTCGTTTTTTCAAGTTGTCTCATATTGTTTTGTTTGTTGCCTCTGCCTGTCCGTTACATTGGGGATATATTGGCGTCGAGGTACCTAGTCTTACGTTGTATTGATTTAGCAGTTCTTTAACTTCGGCGCTGAGGAATTCTTGGGCGTTATCCGAAACTATCTCTGCAGGTACTCCGAATCGACATAATATGTTCTCCCAGAAGAAGGTAAATACTTCTCGTCCCGTGTGATTCCTTAGAGCTTTGGCTTCGATCCATTTGGAGAAGTAATCAGTTGCCACTATAATGTACCTTCTTTGTCCGGTTCCTGGAATGAATGGGCCGACGATGTCTACCCCCCATTTGGCAAAGGGCCATGGGCTCAGTACTGAATTCAAGTTTGTTGCTGGTGCATGGATTCGTTTAGCGAACCTTTGACATGGGTTGCATTTTTGAGAGATGCTCTTTGCGTCGGCGTGCATATATGGCCAATAGTATCCCTGAGCCTTGGTTCGCTGTGCCAGTGCTCTCGTACCACTGTGAGTCCCTGCCTCTCCACTATGCAGTTCTTTCATTAGTGCAATTCCATCTACTCGGTGTACACACCTTAATAGTGGTCCCAAGAATGATTGTCGGTGTAAGACCCCATCTATGAGTCGGTAGTTAGCAGATCTGCTGGTTACTTTGTGTGCCTCCAGCGGATTGCTTGGTAATTCTCTGTTCTCCAAGTATTTCCTTATGGGTACTCTCCAGTCGTCGTACTCTTCTTGAATGGCCATCACCAGCTCCCCTTCTTCGGCTGCTATTGATGATTTCTTTATTCTTCCGATTTCGATGGAGATTATAGTTTTATCTGTTACTTTGGAGGCAATGAATGCCAAAGCATCCGCGTGCCTATTGTCTTTTCTACAGATGTGTCGGATTTTGAGATGCGGAATTTTCGACATGAGCCTTCTTGCTAATTTCTTATTTGGATAGCGAATCGTTGGATTGGTAACTTCCATCCAATTGTCGTACCACTAGTTGTGAGTCCGTTGTTATTCGTGCTTCCTGAATTTCCATGCTAATCATGCGTTTTAAAGTATGAATCATTGCTTCGTATTCAGTTTCATTGTTGGTTGCTTCGAACTCCAACTGAAGTGCGAAGACGGTGTGCTTTCCTTCAGGTGAGGTGAAGACTATGCCTACCCCTCGGCCATCGCTGTTTACCGAACCGTCAATGAAAATTTCCCATCTCCGAGGGTGGCACTGTTCCAGCAGGTCGTCAGGCCCTTCGTCATCTTCGATTCCCAAAATCGGCTCTTCCTTGTAATCTTCTTCTATTGGAAACTCGGCTAGGAAGTCTGCGATGATCTGTGATTTTAATGCCGTTTAATTTCATATTCCACATCATATTGTCCAATTTGAGCGTTCCATCTTGCAATTCTTCCTGCTGCTTGGAGATTTTTCAGAATGGATTCGATTGGTGTTTTCGTCAGCACGATTACTTTGTGAGCCTGGAAGTATGTCCGAAGCTTTTGCGTCGCTACTACTAGCGCGAGAATTAGTTGCTCCAACTTGGTGTAGTTCTTCTCAGCTGGAAAAAGGGTCATACGGATGTAGTATACTGGCTTCTCTTCTTCTTTAGTGGTTACTAGCACTGCACTAATGGCATCTTTATTCGCAGCTATGTATAGTTTCAAATTTTCGTCTTTCTCTGGGCGCTGCAAAGCTGGCAAGCTTGCTAAGTAAGTTTTGATCCCCTGAAAAGCGGCCTCCCTTTCGTCTGTCCACACGAATTGCTCTCCCTTTTTTAGAATGCTAAAGAAGTCCTTACATCGGTCCGAAGACTGTGCAATGAATCTGCTAAGAGCAGCCAATCTCCCGTTTAAAGCTTGCACCTCTTTTATGGTTGTTGGCGATGGCATTTCTCGGATTGCTTGCACCTTCAGCGGGTCTGCTTCGATGCCTATTTTTGTGACTATGTATCCCAAGAATTTTCCAGAGGTCACCCCGAAGATGCACTTTGCTGGGTTGATCTTCATGTTAATTTGTCGCATTTTTTCCAGTATTTCCTGCAGGTCTTTCACATGGGTGTCGGCTTTTTTGCATTTGACTAGCATGTCATCTACGTAAGCTTCGACGGTCTTCTTTAACCAAGGCCGAAAGATATTCTCCATGGCCTTTTGGTAAGTGGCACCGACGTTCTTTAACCCCGAATGGCATTCTGGTGTAACAGTATAGCCCGTTGGATGTTAGGAACACCGTATGTTTCTGATCTTCTTCCGCCAAAGGAATCTGGTTGTAACCAGAGTAGCCATCCATGAAGCTTAGTAACTCGTGTCCGGCTGTTGCGTCCACCATTTGATCTGTGCTGGGTAAGGGATGAGGATCCTTGGGGCATGCCTTGTTTAAATTACTAAAGTCGATGCATATACGCACTCCTTTGTTTTTCTTTGGCATGATGACCATGTTTGAAATCCAATCGGCATATTGTATTTTTTTGATAATTCTCGTTTCAATCATCTTATCTAATTCGGATTCAACCGCTATTTGGTATACGTCTGCTAGCTTTCGTGGTCTTTGCTTGAATGGCCTTACCGATGGGTTGATATCTAAGTGATGACATGCCAAGCTGGGGTCTATTCTAGGCATTTCGCTCATCTTCCAAGCGAAGACATCGGCGTATTCCCTCAGCAAATCTTCTAGTTCATCTCGCTGCTCTTTCGCCATCAATGTTCCAATCTTTACAATCTTCGGATCTTCCCTGGTTCCGATGTTTACGTCCTCGGTTGGTTCTGTCGGAGTAAAGTTCGGAGTATCTTCATTCATGGCACTAGGGTCCTTCGGTGCTTCCTTCGTGATTACTCCTTTTCTTCCTTGTATTATTTGATTAATTTCTTTACTAATCATTTCCTCGTTTTGCTTCCTGTACCTTTCCCTTCGGTTGCGTCTCGCATGTTTTCTTTGATCGATGTCTTTTTCATGGCACGCTTTTGACTCCATGCTCTCGCCTTTGATTTCCTCTAGGCCTTCGGGAGTTGGAAATCTGAGTTTCTGATGCAATGTAGAGGGCACCCCCAAGATCCCATGGAGCCATGGTCGTCCCAAGATTGCATTGTATGGTGATTCGATGTCCAAGATACAGAATGTTGTGTTCAGCTCCATCGAGGCTACGTACACCGGTAATGAGATGTCTCTCTTTGGCCTTGACGCTCTTCCATTAAATCCGTAGATCGTGTAATCCGTGGGCGCCAGTGGCATATTTTGGAATGCTCCCTGTAAGCCATTCCGAATAACACATCCACCGAGCTCCCTGGATCGACCAGTATTCTGGGTATTACCTTCTTATTTATGTTTACTGTGATCACCAAAGGATCATTACTTGGTCCGTCTTCGGGGAGGTCCGCTGCCGAGTAAGTTACTGGTTTTAGCTGCCATGGCTCAAATTTTCTTGCTTCGGTGACAATCATTATTTCTCTACCATCTTTGTCTCTTTTATGTATTCTTCCCCCAATGTTGTTGCTTCTTGAGCTGACGCTTTCCCTTGTATGAATCATTGAATTGCAATGAGCGGTTTGTGCTGATTTTATTTGGATGATTTGTCCCGAAGATCCTACTCGCTGCTTCGGAGCCTGGTCCGATTTTGAAGCCATCCTGGTTGTGACCTGTCAGAAAACAAAAAACCCGTGAGGTCCAAGGCGGCTAGCGCAGTGTACTATGTCGGCCATGTAAGTCTGCACACTGCAACGGTTTTCCTCAAGCGAATTTTAATGTAGGTCGTATTTGCCCCTTTTAGATATATTCCTAGCGCATGTTTTGTCTTTTAGCCAAAATCATCTTTCCCAATGGTTTCTTTGACAGATTTATTTCCAAATATAGTAGGAATTTTGAAAACCCTAAAATTAAATTTCACACAGATACATATATTTTTTCCATAATCGTTTTTCTTAGGATTAAACTCCATTGTTAAGTGTTTAAGATGGAATAAGTTACTTCCTTTTGAAATCGGCTTCATCACGCCAAGATCTTGAAACTCTTAATGGATGACCTTACCATCTGATGATGTGCTCAGAAAACTCTTAAACATGCTAAAGCCTTTAAGGTTCTTTAGACGCTTATGGTACAAGAGCTTCTTTTTGAAAAACATGCTTTTTTAAACATCTTTGATAAAAGACAAGAAAATATGCAAAGAATTTGAAAACCCGAAAAATCACAGGCAAACCCTAAGTTGTTTTAATCTTCCCTGTTTCTAGCGCCAAACTGTACGAGTAGAAAATCTGCATAGGTACTCAAGATACCATATCCATCAGATCTACTCATACATACAGTTAATTCAAACATGATTCAATGGTGCGAGGACCATAAGAACAATACCGAAGATGTAAGAACAAACAATAATCAAAGGTTAAATGCACAAAGACTTGTATTAATTTCTGTGTTGTAATTACATGGATTATAACCCTAAGGAGCTAGAGGAGATACAGACCTAATCCCACTCTTGCCGCTTAGGTTCTACCCAAAAGAAATCCCAACCCTTACAATGTTTTCCAAGCTCGCCTTATATAGGCCGAGCTTGGGTGGTTTACAGCTAATAAGACAAAAGACTCAATCGTGGTGGTGTCAGTCCCTGTCGAGTAAGGCGGTTTATTCGGCGGTGCTCCGAAGCTGACTCTGGGGCTTCGGTCCTTCAATACGGTACGAATCCTTTTCTTCCGAGTCTCTACTTCGTCCGCGCTTGGTCTCTCTTCCCCTTTGGTTTTAGTCCGAGGCTTCGCTGCCGATCCTCTTGGAGTGGTTAGGCTTCTTGGATGCAAGACACGTGTCCCGAGGGGTTTTACCCTCCACATGGTCAGTAGACCTCCAAGATTTAGTTACAGAAGCTCTCTTACAGTTGAACTATTGTTTCTCAGTGAAATAACACCTGAGAGACAGAGTATCCTTTGAAGACCTCCTCTTTAGTGCAATGTATGTCTTGCTTCACTGCAGTCACCATTCTATCCTTAGTCATAGCTTTGCCACCATGATATCTGTTGTTACTGTTGATACTAATTTATCCCATATCAAACTACTATAAAAAAAAAAAAATGAAGACGAAGACGTGGTTATATCATATACATAAAAGACCCTCGTTCCAGACGCACTCTATAAGAAGAATCGCAAGTCTAAGGAACTCATCGTAGTCGTTAATGGAGAAGTAAGCATAAATCAATAACTCACTGAACCCAGAAAACTATGCAATAATAAGATATACTCAGCTAAGTTAGCATCAGACACAAAAATATAACGAGGTTCGGCACAGGGTGTGCTTACATCCTCGGGGAAAATATGTCTCTCTTATTAGTGGTGAATTGAATTACAATCATATATGATGAACTAAGAGATATTTGGTGTAGGACTTGCTACTTCATATCTCTCTTCTAAGAAAATCTGACCCCCTTCTTCATCTTTGAATGGGGTATTTATAATAATCTACTAGGAATAACCTCTCTTTGCTATACATGGTCTCTTCTAATATCTGATGAGCTTCATTAACAGCTGGACTTCGCTCACCGCCTTAGTTACCCATTCTCAAACTGATACCTTTTACGTTGAGTTTGTCTTCGCTGTAATGATCCATATGCTGGATGCACTGATCCTTATCCCTTTGGTTACTTTTCGATGTTTGCATATCCATTCGTTGATCGACACGTTCTCCTATCCCTCTGTCGTAATGTAAAGTATTGAGTTGACAACTGTGACACGCGTCTGTCATGCTCAGGCCTATTGGGGCTAAGTTCATCGTGACCTTCGGTTTTCATCACGCCTCGTGATGAGGTAAAGCGCGTGAAGATGGCTTCAATTCTTCGTCTTCGTTTTATTATCTTGCCCCTAGTTTTTAGTGATGGACACGTGGCCGTCGATATTTATGTATTAACAGTTTTCCCCTTTTCTTTCAGTTATTACTAAGGGTAACTATGGAAGAAAACCCTTCTTTTTTTGTCGCCATTTTCCCACTTCTTTGTTATGTGGTCCCAACCTCTGATCGTGTGCGATAGGTCTCCTCGTATCTTGCGTTAGTTATCAATCATTCTCTGTATTTATAAGTATCAGAGAGAAGATCTTGGTTTTAACCTCTTCTTCTATATTTTTCCCTCTCAGATCTTCTTCTCAACTTCTTTGGTCTCTGTTTGAAACCCCCGTCGCATGTCTCGTCTGTGAGCTCTTTATTGGTTAGCTCCGAGGAGAGGTCTCAAATTGAGACAACTTTGGGTCTTCAATTCGCGAAGGTGCAAGAGTGTTTTTTAGACCCTGCTCGTTCCTGCCTTGTCGGTGAGACGCCTACGTTGGAGAGTACGAAGGAAAGGGTGGAGAAATTCTCTGGCTACCTTTCCCAGTGGTATTTATATGCGGCAATCCCCCTTTGTCGTTGGTGAAATTATGTTCTTGTTTGTACGATTGCCTTCTGATGCTTTATTACTTCGTTTTTTTCTTGCAGTTGTCACAATATGCGCAAAGTTCTTCTTTGATGATGGATTTTTACACGGCTAAGTGTGCTCAACTGGAAACCTATGCTGCCCAGGTCCTTTCTGACCGTGATGGCGCAATGAAGAAATTCAACGAACTGCAACATTCTCAGCAAGGTGATACTTCGTCCTCGAATGTAGCTGTTCTTGAAAAGGAGCTATCAGACGTGAAGAAAAGTTTAGAGGAAGCCCGAGCTGCCAAAGATATTGCCGAGAAGGCCCGAGTTTCAGTTGATGCTTCTCTAATTGAGGAAATTGAAAAATCCAGGGGTGAGTCATGTTTTTCATTTTTTATTTTTTTTTATTTTTTTTGCTTGTTGATTTCTTCTTGGTTTGTAATTCGCACGTCGATAATTTGATCCCGTTACTCGTATCTGGTTCTTATTTTGAAGACCTTCGTGACGAATATAGTACACTTCGTCGAGACCTGTGGAATTCTCAGATAAAGGCTGATAAATATTTAGCCTTGTATCACGGTGTTGAAACCCAATTAGAAATATCCTGATCTCATAATGTTGACGTAGTAAGGAACTTGACAAGCTTCGGGCTTCTCCCGATCCGCTGGTGAAAGTGAAGGATGAGCTTATCTTGAAGTCTTAGGAAGACATTCGTGGTTTGGAACTTCGTGCTAGTCTCCAAGAAAAGAGAAATAGAAATGCTTGTGAGGAATTGGAGGCTCTGCATGAGTCTTCAGCGAAGGATATTGCTGAAAGAAATTCTTTGTTCCTTAAGGTGAAGGAATTAGAAGAGAAAATGGAAAAAGCTCGTTAATCGTCATCTCAACCTGCTAGTACTTTGTCTTTGGCTGTAATGGAATTTTCTCAAAGAGTTCATAATCTTGATATAGCCAAACGTTCTCTGGAGACCGAAGTTGAATCCCTCTAGTCTATTGTGAAATATTTAGAGTATAAATATGATCAATTATCCGAGGATTATTCTCGGGTTGATTCCCTTCGTATCGACGCCGAACATAGTCTTGAATTATCACAGAGTCATGCCGAAGGTATCTTAGGTTATGCAATGTACTTCCCAAGTTGTCTTTTCTTTGAACCAACACTTATGGTTTTTGTTTTCTTTTTTGCTTGCTTGTAGGTTTGGAGGAGCAATGAAACAATCTTCAATCTCGGGTGGACGAGCTTAGCCAGAAGCTTGCGATGGCCGAGAACTTGGTATCTGAAAAGGACACCTTTATTTTTTTTATTCAATCAACGTGAAGCATCTTTAGTGGAAGGATCTAATCAGCATTGGGATCAACTTAATGCACTTGGGGAAAGAGTGGATCAGGAAGCGACTGCTAGTGCGGAGCAGCGGGCTCGTCAGTATGTTCGTGAATCGTCCCAGTATATCAATCAGACATTTACAGACGCCGAGAATTATGCCAATGGTCCGTATCCCACCCTTGGGTTGAAGTTTCCTCGGGTTGAAGTCCCGGATGTTTGATTTTCTTCTCTTGACTTTTAACCATGGTGACGAGGATGGCCTCGTTCACTTGTAATTTTAATTACTTTGACTTTGGTGGAGGAGTGAAGGCGGGTCCGCCCCTCACTTGACTTTTCTTGGGACGGGGATGGCCCCGTTCACCTGGATGCTTGTTGTCTTTTTATATAGTTATCTGCGTTTGTGAAAATGAGTAGTCTTAGTAATCCTCCACAACTTAAGGCTACTGTTTTGACCCTGGGTAAGTGTGATTACCCGTGGATAAGTGCGATTATCAAAGTTGATAGGATTTTACCCCCCTCATGTAAGTGTGTTTACCCATGTTTTCTTGGACTAGCCCTATCCGTCGACCACCCTTGGCCAGAGGGGATCTAGAATATCAGTCCAGGAAATAGGCTTTCCCGCAGTTTACAGCGTGTGAGTATCATTCTTACTTTTTGCCTTATGTCCATGCATAAGGATCCTAGAGATGACATGTGTACCGCAGGTATGCTCTTATCTATGGCAATTGTTCTGTTGCGCTTTTTGCTATTTTTATATGGTGTTGCCATCACCCCTAAAAATGTCTAATGTTGCAACTCGAGTGGTAAGGTTTGTTGTTGACCTTTGCATCATTTTTCCTCTTTATCCTTTGACAAAATCTTGTTATCTTGAGGCTAGTTGTATGTTGGACCGTGCTCCGAGTGTCTTGATATGTTAGCATGGCTGGAGATGGCTTCGTGGATCTATGTTTCTTTTTGTAGCTTCGGTCTTCGTGCTACCGGCGCTTATTAATTGTATCGCTCCTTATGATGCTAACTTCCTCCCTTCTCGAGTGCGCTTTCTTTTTTCCTGTGTCAAATAAAGTATCTCTCCAAATCTCCGTTTCTCCGTAAGGTGTAGGGAATTTCGGCCGTTGTTGACATCGTGATATTTCTCATCCAATCCACTTTTCCCCTAGCACTGCATGATACGGGGACGAGGCTTCAATAATGCTGAAGGTTGCTTGGGTCTGCACCGGTCCTACTTCTGCTTGTAGTATTATTTCTCCCTTAGATAACCGAATCATTCCGCGGGCGTCGTAAATGTATCTCGTTGGTGGGTTCATGTGCTCATCCCTGAGTCCCATCTGCAAGAATTGGTCATAAAACAAGATGTGGTCGGTGTTTCCTTCATTGATGAGTATCTTTGTTATGCTTAGCGCATGAACAGTTAACGTCACGACCAATGGTGCCAAAGCATTTTTGACTTTTCGTGCTTCCCTGTTCGTCTAGGTATGCTCCGCCTTTTCCAACTTCTTGGTAGCTTTCTCCTGTATTTTGATCGGAAGGTCTTCGTGTTGTTCTTAGATATTGGCTGAATTCTTCTCGACCTATGTATCCTTCAATTGTGTTACGAAGATGTTTGTAATGATCTGTGTCATGCCCCTGCGTTTGGTGATATTCGCAGTGATCTTTGTACCTGACGGTCTCTTCTCTCTGTTTCCCCCTTGTGGTTGGATACGTGAAGTCACTTCTATATCCCTCCCTTTCAGTATCACTGAAGGTTGCACCAAGAGATATGTATACACCATCTCAGGTGTTCTTGTTTTATCGGCATTGTCCATTTCGTTCTTTTTTTCGTTTGGGCTTATTCGTTTTTGCTTCCAATCGATACTTCTATGTGGTATGCTTATTCTTCTTTGTTGTGCATGCTCCACTGCTGGTGGCTGGTGAGACTCTTTCTTCCTCTTTCTTCGTGAGATCTCTTTTTTGAGTTGCACGCAGCTCTCCTTCGTTTGTATCCATGTTGGTTCTTATTTCCATAGTAAGTACCGAGGTTTCACATATTTTGTACTTGAAGTGATGTGTTTCACTTTTCAGTTTTCTCCTTCTTTTTCCCCTTTTTGTGGACTCCTCTGAGCCTTCAGTTGCTACTTTTGAGCTTTTACTTCGTCGATTTATGGCGTTTAATATTTCGTCGTGCTCCCTTTGCTTCAATATTAGATTTGACAGTTGATCCATGATTTTCTCGCTCATGCTTCTTCCTGGTGATATTTCCTTTTCGCCGCTTGTCCTTGGTTCTCGCTTGCTTCCTTCTCGGGTCCCTTGCACTTCGTCGTCCAGGATCATCTTTTCGTGCTTCTCGTCGTTGATGTAATTTGCACCCATCATTTAGTTTGTCTCTGTGTCTCCAACTCCTTTGCTTCGTTAGATTTCAAGATGACTCTTGGTAGTCTCCAAAGTTCCGGCTTTCCTATACCTTGGTCTGTGCACCTTTTCTCCGTCGCCTGGGGCCCTCGCTGCACCTTTGAAATTTTAAGTGTAAAAAAGAAACGTTTGCTCGTACGCCGGTACGTGTCAGAAATTATTGGGATATTTAAAACACTTGAAAAAGGCTGGACTGATGGGATTCTAAGCTTTTACGGTCGTAGGTTTAGTAGTAAAGTTGCTAAAAGCGTCTGAAAAGCAAATATCTATGATGATATTGGCTCGTTTTTAAGGTAAAATCGAGGATGTCCTTTTTTTAAGCTATTCTACTGGCATATATATGTATATTTTCTGTTTTTGTAGGTGATCTGATCTGTTTTCTCGTCTCCTTGCTACTTTTGAAGGCAAGCAAACTTCTTTCATGGGGGATCACTTTTATCCACTAGAGAGTGATATGAGCCCTCAGTGTATCATATCTGCCCTTCTAAAATGAATTTTTGACCCAATTACTAGGATTTTAGCTATCAAATTAAAAGGTGTGAAGAACTATTAAACGACTTTCTCTAATAATTTAAATGCAGAGTAGAAACAAACAGAAGTTATAACAGATACTGAAAATGAAGTTGTTGAAAACTTGCAAGGACACTGGTCCCTGTTTCTAGTGCCAAACTTTTGATACTAATTTATCCCATATCAAACTACTATAAAAAATAAAGACTAAGACGTGGTTAAATCATATACATAAAAGACCCTCGTTCCAGACGCACTCTATAAGAAGAATCGCAAGTCTAAGGAACTCATCGTAGTCATTAATTGAGACGTAAGAATAAATCAATAACTCACTTACCCCAGAAAACTATGCAATAATAAGATATACTCAGCTAAGTTAGCATCAGACACAAAAATATAACGAGGTTCGGCACAGGGTGTGCTTACATCCTTGGGGAAAATCTACTCTCTTATTAGTGGTGAATTGAATTACAATCATATATGATGAACTAAGTGATATTTGGTGTAGGACTTGCTACTTCATATATCTCTCCTAAGAAAATCCGACCCCCTTCTTCATCTTTGAATGGGGTATTTATAATAATCTACAGGGAATAACCTCTCTTTGCTATACATGGTCTCTTCTAATATCTGATGAGCTTCGTTAACAGCTGGACTTCGCTCACCGCCTTAGTTACCCATTCTCAAACTGACACCTCTTACGTTGATTTTGTCTTCGCTGTAATGATATCCTTCGATATGCTAGATGCGTTGATCCTTATCCCTTTGGTTACTTTTCGTCGTTTGCTTCTCCATTTGTTGATCGATACGTTCTACTATCCCTCTATCGTAATGTAAAGTATTGAGTTGACAACTGTGACACGCGTCTGTCATGCTCAGGTTTATCGGGGCTAAGTTCATCGTGACCTTCGGTTTTCATCACGCCTCGTGATGAGGTAAAGCGCGTGAAGATAGCTTCAATGCTTCGTCTTCGTTTTATTATCTTGCTCCTGGCTTTTAGTGATGGATACGTGGTCGATATTTATGTATTAACTGTTACGTTCTTTCCACAATTGCCAGAGAATAACATATGGTATAATACCCCAAATGATTCTTTGTTTACTTTTCATTCTACCAGTTCTCCAGTTCCGCAGTTGAGTTACAACGTCGCATGAAGAGATCAGTGAATATCCCAAGATCGAAGAAAATAATTCCATAAGTGAGAAGCCCACTCACAATGCAGAAACAGATGAGCTGTTGATTCTTCTTATCTGTTACAGAGTAAACATATAGTGTTTGTAATGTTAACTCCCCTGCGTAACAACATTGTTCTTGTTGGTATTGAGTTGTTCATCTCAGCCCAAACTATGAATGCTACCTTTGGAGGAATATGTTTGACATCTAGCAACTTAAAGTAATTGCAGTCCTCTATATCCTTTATTTTGGAATAAAAATCACCCACCGATGTATCATCTTCTCGCTCCTTCAGCTGTACGTTTGTCAGATCATTCCCATCCCACCTTTACTTCATTCTCATCCCACCTTCTTCTCGTTTTTTTTAATGGGTTAAAACGTTTACTCGCATTTGCGTAACGCTTACGTTGAAATTAAGTTTTAAACTAATACGAATTTAGTTTTTATTGTTGTTACCTTGTAACCATCACTTCTTTCTAGATACCACTTGTTGCCTCTTTTTCTCTGTCAACTTGTAGCATGGTAGATCAAACGAAAGATACCAATCCAAAAACAAATGAAACTACTTCGAATATCGTGACAAGAGGTATGGCTATAGGAGGAAAGCAGGCAGACGAGCAAAGTAGTGCACCTCCACCCCTGACAGCTATTGAGGTAGCTGAAGCAGTAAAGAAAGCCGCAGCCAATCAAACAAGGAATGCTGCAGCCATTGCAAGGACTATTGCCTTAGCAGCTGCAAGACAAGAAAAGGTGGGAAAATAAAATGTGCCACCTCTACGGCCTTCGCTGCAACCTATGTTTGGAATGCTAACGGCTGAAACAACAACTGGATCTCGAACCCTGCCAGTCATACCTTTGACTGGAGGACAAATGCTCCCAGACACGGGTTTACGGGAGGACATTTTCCCTGATCAACAACGGACCAATGCGGTGAGTCCTAATATCATCATTTGACGATGGAGACGGACGAGGCAAAACAACCTGGAAACATCACTCCCCAAACAGCGGTTGATAACAATGCACAGTGGGAAAAAAGATTGGCGGAAATGCGTAGATCCAACCAGGTTTACGCAGACGCTATGACGCTTTTAGCCCAGGAAAACCAGCAGTTGAAGGAAGGAGGATCGAATTCCCAAGCCTTAGTCCATCCTGAAGTTAACTCCCAGCGAAGAGTCCCCCAAGTACCAGGAGAACCTAACAACAAAAGGAGAATCGAACAGCGAAGGAATCTTGTCCGAACAACGGCCCGAAACCCGAACATCAATAACCAAAGATACGGGCCTTACATACCTGAATATATCAATAGCAGATCTGCTTCAGGCCATCGTGACAGCGGACCTCGATCTGGATATTTATTTTTGAGATCGTCCAGATCTGACCATAAGACTCACGAGCCCAAACGAAAAGTTTGTAATATTTCGGTACCCCTGCTTTTTCAATTCTCAAACGCTTGTAACGTATTAACAGAAGCTGAAGATGATGGTGCAGAAGAGACACTGCCAGGTCTCATCATTTCAGCAAGAGAACTCCTTAGTATTCCTCCGAGAAGTATTAAGCCTATTCAAGGCTTCATCGATCTTGAAAAACAGATTGACAATATCTCTCATGACCTACAGACATATCTTAGGAAAGAAGAAGAGTCTTTGAATCATCTAAAGAAGGTCATGGAGGAAAATACATGTGTTGAATTAAACATTGATCGACTTATTAGAGAGACTGAAGCGTCTTTTTATGAAAAACGTCAAGATCAAGTTATTATCAACACTCTTCTTGTTGAGGATCCCATGAATATAATGATTCATGATCAACTGTGTTTTCTACACATTGATGAAACTCACCAGAAGGAATTATCTGTAAAATCCTGTCCCCAAAGACAAGATGTATCCCATTTTGTTAAACTGGAAAACAGATCTAAAAGCTTTGCCAAAAACTGCCCTGTTGTAAAGAACTATTCACAGTTCACAAGGGCAAAGTATAAGGGTTATAAATTCTTTCATAAACCCTTCTCAGAAAATAGAAAGGTATTAACTTATCTGAAGTCTAAGAAAAATACTTTCAATTTTGGAATAGAAAGAATCAAAATTAAGAAATTCCAAAATCCTACAGTTTCAATTAAAAACTTGAAAGAGATTCTCTCTTGGGGACGTGAAAGTATTTTATGCCTTAATATCAAGCATAGTTCTCTAAGCTTGATAATAAGGACATGAATTATTTCTCATTATTAGCTGTTCCAAAATGTTGAGCCTTGCTCCATTAGACTCTAGTTAATAAAGTCAAAATAGAAGAGAAAAATGTCCAAAAAATTAACCTAGGGACTTGTCAAAATACCTTGTTTGACTAATACACATGTGTCTCACACATGTAAAGCCTAGGGACCCTGAAAACCGGTTCTAAAACAGTCCACATGACTAGTCCGCGTCAACTGGGTTGTCCAGAACCCATGACCCAGTTCACTAACCGGCCCGACCCGAATCTTCTGGATAAGATCTGTCGAGTCTTCTTCTTCACTTCAGTTTCTTTTTGAGGTTTTAAGAAAACTCTAATGGCAGCCTACTGCAGTTGTTGAGATCATCAAGGTTCGTGAACTGTTTTGCTACATCTTGGTATCAAAATAAGCGGGTTGAAAAATCATTCAAAGGGTTACAAATCTTTTCTCCAAACTCCTTGTGTCTTGGGAGAAATCATCAAGTAAGTGGTTTCAACACTATTCACTTTTCTAGAGTATGTTTAGAAGAAGAAGAAGTGCTATAAATCAGGGCTCTACTAGCAGAGTGATTGATGTTGGAGAAGGTGTGAATGATTCTAGTAGCTCAAGTGATGAATCTGATGAATTTGTCACTGAACCGGTTCACGAACCGGTCATGGATGCCTCTGTCTGAATCTTCTATGACAGGAAGAGCAGAGATAAGTGTTAGGGCATTGTCCGGTCAAACCCACTAGCGTTGGTATGTCAAGCTGGTTGTCAGTTTTAGGTGTCAAAACACAATTCTTGATTTAGCCTACTAAAAGGTTTACTTCGGACTAGGTTAGAGGTAATAGAGTTTAAAGTCGATCTCCACCCTTTGAAGACGAAGATGAAGAACACACGAAGACATCATCAAGGACTTCATCAACAAAGGTTAGTAAAGATTTAATTTTCCTGAACTCTTGTTATTCTTATCTCTATCTATCGAAGTAATGAACTCACTATGTGGATCAATGCTTATGACGGTGAAATTACATCATTGTATATTAACCCGAGGAGATTTGGTCCATATGACTATAATGAGGGCAACCTTTGACCTTTGAGTAGGTCTTCATGTTATAGTGAATGGAAAGACGAATTCAACGCTTCAATAATCACTTAATTCCGTTGTCTAACGAAGAAGTTATGAGTGATTTATTGAAACTGAAAAGCGTGGCTAAAAGCTGAATTCAGGAAAAGGAGTAGGAAGCTTCTGGAATCTTCTAGAACTTTCTGGAACGCTTTTTAAAAGCGTGGCAGTTCGCGAACCGCCCCCGGAAATCACGATTAGGGTTTTTCTGGTCGTGTTTCTGAGGTCCATCTCCTGGTTACGATGGGTCACTTTCACACCTGTGTTGTGGTCCGTTATGATTAGGGTTTTGCTACAATTATCTTTCTTAAGAGATAAGTTTTGTACAATATCTCCTAGTCAAGGGATAAGGTTTGTCCTTTCACAATTGTGATAAAACCAAAACTCTTGAAGATTATCCAACTACTTGGTGGATAAATCTTATTTGATTTCCATATATTTATTTATGTGAAAATCTTATCTTGAGGTAGTTATAATCTATCAAACTCTTGTTAGATAAACACTACCTTGTATCTACAATTGAAAGGTGTCTAGGTTCATTGTGTGCAAGTTAAGTAACGGGGCGTGTTTACACGGTCACTAGCTAACTTGTTGCACAAGGAATCTTAGCTTTATCCTTAAGCAACCATTCATTATAAATAAGCATACATGTAGCTTAACAAACCATCCCTGCTGGTGCGTGTGCTACATAAGGTTGTTCTCTATTATTTCTGTTCTTCACGAACAAGGTGAGAATTACAAAAGACTTTACTTAGGGATTGTAAAGCCTAGTTTAACTATCTTTCTTCTCTAGATAGTTTTGAACTTGTATCCAGGTAGACCATTATAATCCTTGTCTATTCTATGGTCCTTCTCTTCTGCAATAAGGCCATTCAAGGATTATAGGTTGTAAAACCAGGATTGATAGATACGATCTATTTTGTATATCAGCTTTTGTTGGTAGACATATATATTAGAGATTCTGCAAGACTTGCTAGGTTTTCTAGTCGTTCTTGTAAGAATACAATTAGGTCATCACGGTTCTCATGTAAACTCTAATTGTGTGTTTTTGATACCTGACCTTGTGGACGGTTCCTCAAAGCACAAAACAAGTTTTCCAAAACCTTGATTATATATAAAGGGAAAATTGTTCTTTACGTATTTTGTGTCGAAAGACGGTTTGAGTACAAAAGCCTTTAACAGCGGTTAAAGCAACTCCTAGGCCTGTAACGGACATCAGCTAGAGGAATCAAGTGCGTGACGATCTGTGGAGGCTCCAGAGACGTAAGGAGTGCAACACTAGCTGATTCGCTTGGAGGGTGGAATCGGTCTCTTCTACATCCCAATCCGAAGTCTGATAGTAGGTTAGTGTTTGTAGACAGTTAATACTGTGTGGTGTTCAAACTGGACGAGGTCCCGGGGTTTTTCTGCTGGATTGCAGTTTCCTCGTTAACAAAACTTCTGGTGTCTTGTGTGCTTTACCTTCTGCATTTATATCTTTGATTATATAATTAAAGCAACACAAGTCGTATGTTATTCATATCCTGACGTTAATTCCAAATCTTGAATAAAGATTTACAGAGACTTGTCTTTATAGGAATTGATCACTTGTGATCACAACTCATGTTATACGGATTTGGATATTGAAATTCAATTTGTCCAGATATGACCATAAGTCTCACGAGCCCAAACGAAAAGTTGGTTGTATTTCGGTACCCCTGCTTTTTCAATAAGTTCCATGAAAATCGTCACATCATCGTTGAAAGAAAAGTAGACCCAAATATAGGTGATAAAAACCTTACCGAATTCATGAATCCTATTGTTTGGGGAAATGTTCACGATGGAATAGGTGATAACTTTCAAATGTTGACTAGAATGTTTTATGTCAATATACATGAGCCTAATGTGAAAGAGTGCACCATCAAGACAATTGTAGCAAATCAATCCTTTCTTGTGACTCGAGAAATGGTTATGAGGGATACTCAAAGTACTCTGTGTAACTTCATACTTCCACAACCTGCAAGGGAAAGGCTATCCGATGACACTCTCATCAGGTATTCGGGACTACAATCCTGGATGGCTAGATGGAAAAGTAAGTATCAAAGGAATTCAACTTCATCTGAAGGCATTTGGGATCATTGCCTCTAAGAATCTTATTCTTTTGTTTCTTAATAGATACAAATGGAGTAGGGACATGGTTTAACTTGTTTATCATCTGATTCAGGGTGACAAAGCAATTGATATTCCTGGTCTTATCATCAGACACATGATCAAGATATCACAGAGTAAGAACAGAAGTTATGGCTTTCCTTGTCTCATCACTAAATTGTGCAGGGAAAAAGGCATTGCTCCTAAAAAAGCAGGGGTACCTAAATACTACCAACTTTTCATTTGGGCTCGTGAGTCTTATGGTCAGATCTGGATGATCTAAAAAATCAATATCCAGATCTGTTTAACCCGAGTTTGGATCACAAGTGATCAGTCCGACACAAGACAAGGTCTTGGTAAATCCGTTGGATGGATTGAGGACAAAAATCAGGTTGATGATAACGTACTTCTTGTGTTTGCTTTAATTATATAATCAGAGAATATAATGCGGAAAGTAAAGCACACAAGACACCATAGATTTTTGTAACGAGAAACTACGACTTGTAGAAAAATCTCGGGACCTCGTCCAGATTGAACACCACACAGTACAAACTGTCTACAAACACTAGCCTACTATCTGACTTCGGTCTGGGATGTAGCAGAGACCAATTCAAGCCCTCCAAGCGAACTGGCTATTGTCGCACTCCTTACGTCTCTAGATCCCCCACAGATGGTCACGCACTTGATTCCCCTAGCTGACGTCCTTTATAGGCCTAGAGTTGCTTTAACCGCTGTTAAAGGCTTGTGTCAATAATTCCGGCTTTGCAACCTCAATTATCAATTGTATGTTTGAACTGTCCTCTATCAGTTTGACATACACAAAATGACTTCCTTCGGGTTGCTCCAGGTCATACGGAAATCTTACAAGCGGGGGCTGACAAGTAAACTGAGTAAACTATGCCCAACTTGTCTCTACCTCAGTTGTAAAAAGAATCACTTAAGAAACTTATACGACTGGAGCTAACTAGGTTTTACAACAGCGAGTGCAGCCGTGCGTTGCTTCCTTTCAACCCTGTGTGTAACGTATCAGTTCTTGAATGGCCTTATATCAGAAGAGAAGGACCGTAAAATAGACAAGAACGTGATCAGGTTATCAAGGTTACAGGTTAATCCGATTTCAACCACTAAGGTCTCAATCTCCTATCTGTGCTTCCCAACTCTCAAGAGAAGTCTTTATAATCGTTAGGTAATTCCCACAGAGAAACTGCTACCTAATAGATGATGACTATACTACAACATGCATTCACCTAAGTGAAAAGCGTTTACGATCAATTCCGCAGAGAAACTTCACGTATGCTTGATGCTTCTGGTTTTTCGTCCTGAAACCCTCTCTTTATAACACTCAATAAGATAGGATGCTTAGCAATAAAGCAACTAGTTACTTCTCCCACAAGTTTAGGAAACCCTAACTTGCAAACCAAGTAAACAAAGATTTATCTCAATTGGAATTCATTAGACATTTATCTGCCAAGTGGTTTATTAGCTCTTAACCACTTCAAGATAGAAATCCAACAGACCCACGATAATCTTTATCTTATGGACTCATTGAGATTCGTTAGTTGGACCACAAAAGATATATTCGTGATAACCAAGTCCAACTAAGAGATAAAAGAGTCAGAGTTTAACCCGTGTGAAATTCCAGAGAATATTCACCTTGGACGGTTCGGGAACCGCCCTTCTGAATTACGACCCAATACATCGAATATGTGGTTCACGTACATGTACGTGTACAAATTGATGTTTTGGAACTCAGGAGTAAAATCTGGAGTCACTGTTCACGAACCAGTTCGGGAACCGTCGTTACTCAGACTTAGGGTTTAACTTGATCCGCTGGAAGTTCTGGGCTGGGCCAGTACTTAGACGTGTTATACGTCCTCAGCTATAATCCACTGGACTCTTGCTCAAGAGTACTCCTTTAGATTCACCCATATCCAACAAGTGATTTTCAAGCAAACCATTGCTATGAAAAGATGGTATCGAATCTATCTCATGCATTCTTGTAACCTTAGTATTCGTGGGTACAAATACCTACATAACACATGGTTATGTAGACAAGAACACGATCTCAATCTCTATTAGTATCTCTACTAAAGTAGCCGACTATTTCGAAAGATAGAATAAGTAGAATAAAAGAATTTCCATAAAAGTCATAACTCCTACTAACCTTTTTTCGATGAAGAATAATTGATGTCTTCTTTGTCTTCATAGTCTTCGTCTTCAAGGTCTCTACTACTTTTTCTATATCCCAATTCCGAAATCTAAACTCTAGTAGGCTAAATCAAGAATTGTGTGTTGACACGTAAAACTGACAACTAGCTTGACATACCAACGCTAGTGGGTTTGACCAGACTGCACTAACAATCTCCCCCTTTGTCAATTTTAGTGATAAAACCAATTTACATATGGATTCAAAAGATATAGAATTAAGTACTAACCAGATGTATCTTGATTTCTTCAACTTCTCCCTTGAGTCTTGATGTGTTCGTTTAACTCTTGTTGATAAATTCGTAGACAACACCTACAACATATCCAGCTCAAACAACCACAAAGGTATGCTCAAGCTTACATGGGTTAATATGCTAATCCCACATGTTGTTTGTGCAACGATTAAGAATCTGAGAAAACTTTAAAGTCCTTGTATCAAAACTTTTAAAGTGATTTTACTCATACCTGATACGAAGCTTCTTCTTAACTTAGTTTCTCCCCCTTACTTTATACTTTGAAAAGTACTGCAAGTAAGCACATGATGTTCTCCGCCTATGGTTATGAGCCACAAGAACAAGAACCATATGTATTTTCCCCTATTTGTCACAAAAATATGACAAAGTAGTTTGAGACTAGGTTTGAAACCCTAAAAATAGGTCAAGTTAAGTACTCGCATACCAGTTTAAGATGACATGACTAGGAAATCAGAACGAAGATCTCTAAGCTGATTCATCTTTTGAGAAATATAGACACACTTTTCTCCTATATTCCACATCCACGCTCCCCAAAAATATTTGTTACTAAGCGCAATCTCAGTTCATAACTCTCCCCCATGTGGTGTTATTCAATAAAGAACAACATATGCCTTTACAAGTAAAGACATGTACATATATTTACTTCTTTATGGAGAAAAAGTTTTGATCTAGTTTGTCTCTGCCTAACAAACTAGATACTCTTGTTTCGAATGAACAAGAATGACACCAATAGATTGTCGAAGGTGTTGAAACGTTCATGTATCTAATGGTTTTGTGAGTATATCAGCAAGTTGTCGTTCTGACGGCACATGTTCAAGTATAACAATCTTATATTCATAGATATTTCTTATGAAGTGTTGGTCCTAGAATGTTCTACTGGATTTTCAGTAATGCGTATAACACTAGTATTATCACAGTAGATATTCATAGTTCCCACCTTGATACCGTAATCTGCGAGCATCTGTTTCATCCATAGCAGTTGAGTGCAGCATGAACCAGCTACTATGTATTCTGCCTCGCATGTGGATAATGACTGTGAGTTTTGTTTCTTGTTGTGCCATGCTACAAGATTTAACCAAACAAAAAAGCATCCACCCGAAGTGATTTTTATGTCATCTCTGTTACCAGCCCAATCAACATCAGAATATGCTAAAAGATTGGTATTGGTGTCAAATGTATATGTGAGTCCAAATCCCATTGTTCCTTTGACATAGCGTAGAATCCTTTTAACATCTTGAGATGTGATATTCGGGGATCAGCTTGATATCTTGCACAACACCCTACACTATAAGCAATGTCGGGTCTTGTTGTTGTTAGGTACAAAAGGCTTCCAATCATAGATCTGTAAAGCTTTTGATCCACTTTTTCGCTTTGTAGATCTCTACTGATCTTGTCAGTAGTTGCCATAGGTGTTGGTTTTGGTGATGCACCATTCATACCAAACTTTTCAACCATATCCTTGGCATATTGCTGCTGAGATATGTAGATTCCAATTTCGTGTTGTTGAACTTGTATTCCAAGAAAGAATTTTAGTTCTCCTACATTACTCATCTGGAATTCTTTACTCAATGAGTCTTGGAATTCCTTGGTAAGTTTTTTAGATGTGGAGGCGAATATTATGTCATCAACATAGATTTGGGCAATCACACTATCTTTACCATACCATTTTATAAACAGGATTTTGTCGGCACCTCCCCTGATAATCCTTTTCCCAACAAGGAGGCTTATAACCTTTCAAACCAAGCCTGAGGATCTTGTTTCAATCCATAAAGTGCTTTATTTAGCCGATACACACTTGATTTGGATTATTTGGGTTCTCAAAACCTTTTGGTTGAGCAACAAAGACTTCTTCCTTCAAATCACCATTGAGAAATGCCGATTT
>JAJJMA010348072.1:0-10578 GCA_023529015.1 Papaver nudicaule
TACGACTATTTGAAAGACTTCATTTAAGGATCTGTGAAGCACAAAATCGTTTTATCTTTTGATAAAAGGATTGCGGCCGCTACGTCAGTAGCGGCCGGTTCGGGAACTGTAGGCTCTTTTTTAACTGTTTCAATCGGCGGTAGTTCTGCTGGGGCTCTGTTATTCTGACGAAAACCAGTTATGTCATCAATGATAACGTTGGCTGATTCCATCATAACTTGAGTTCTTGTGTTAAAAACTCGAAACCCTCGACTGTCAGATGCATATCCTAGGAAAATTCCCTCATCGCTTTTTGAGTCAAATTTCCCTCTTTGTTCTCTGTCTTTAAGGATATAACATCTGCTTCCAAAGACACGGAGATAACCCAAGTTGGGTTTCTTACCGTACCATAGCTCATACGGTGTATTTAAGGTGAAGGACCTTAGATATACACGATTAATAAGATATCATGCTGTGAACACTGCTTCACCCCAAAATTTTAAGGGTAAATCTCTGTTATGAAGCATAACCCGAGCCATTTCTTGAATATTTCTATTCTTTCTTTCAGTCACGCCATTATCCTGAGGTGTGATAGGTGTTGAATATTGTTGAATTATACCCAGTGAGTCACAGAACTCTAATACCTTAGTATCTTTGAATTCTGTGCCACGGTCACTTCTGATTTTCTTAACAGTGCGACCTTGCTCATTCTGGATTCTATTCACAATTATCTTGAACTCTTCTAGGGTATCATTCTTGTGCTTGAGAAATGCTACCCATGTGAATCTAGTGTAGTCATCGACCATTACCAGAGCATATTTATTCCCACCAACAGAGACCTGTTGGATAGGACCAAAAAGATCCATATGAATTAATTCAAGTGGAGCTTTGGTTGTTATACTGGTAGACACTTTATATGGAACTCTTAGTTGTTTACCCTTTTGACAGGCACCACATATACCCTCTACATTGGCTTGTACCTTGGGGACACCTCTAACAAGTTCCTTGTTAATCATCTTCTCCAATAGACGATAATTGATATGACCAAATCGTTCATGCCAAAGATGGGTAGATTCATCCTTAGTCAGATTGCAACAAAGATCGGACTTGATATCAAGTAGATAACAATTGTTCGACCCACGAATACCACGGAAAATGGTATTGCCAGATTTATCTTCAGTGGCGCATTTCTTTGCCTCGAAAACAACCTTGTGGCCTTTGTCGCATATTTGACTAATAGAGAGAAGATTTGCTGTCATGCCTTCAACATAGACATCATCATGGATCTCGGGAATACCTGGAAGTTTGATAGTTCCGCGCTTGCTGATAAAGCAACATCTTCCATCTCCAAAGGTTACGGGACCACCTTCGTAATCATAAACGTTCACAAACCAAGATAAATCTCCTGTCATATGCCTACTACACCCACTATCAAGGAACCATTGAAAAGGGGATGTAGACTTGAGAGCTACAGCTCATAAGGCACATTCACGAGTAAGAGATGTTTCTTGATTTCTCACATGCTTTCTCAACTCTACGAAGAGTTTCTGAGCATTTTTATGCATAGCTTTCAGTTCCTGGAGTTTTAACCTGAATGAGCTGCATAAATATTTGAAGTGACCTTTCAAACCACAGAAGGTTCATGGGTGTTCAACATTCATGTTTCTGAATAAGGGAGTTTGAACCCGATTCCATATCTTTCCCTTGAGTCATGCTTCAGACTAGATTCAGTATAAGGGTCTTGAATCCCTTTAGTCGTTAGACTTAATCCGGATAGACTGGGGTTAATAGTCTGTTTCTCACGGACAACTGTATCTAGTTTATTACTGAGCATTTTCTCTTTTTCAGATAAATCATGAATTTTCTCACTTTGAATGTTTAACCCGATATAAAGTCCTTCAACTTTTCTAATTAATCTCTGTTTTTCAATACATAGAGAGTTAATAAAATCGGTCCACACATCAGACGTATTTGTCAAGATTTCTCTTTCAGATACGGATGTTACATTCAAGTGTGGTGGTACGTTACAAGCATTTAGGCTTTGATCCATGACTCACAAGCCTAGATAAACACATATAGTTACGTCTTTAATGTGTTCACCTGCTCTGATACCAACTGAAAAAGGAGGGGTACCGAAATACTACCAACTTTTCGTTTTGGCTCGTGAGTCTTATGGTTTAAGTCTGGACGATCTCAAAAATCAATATCCAAACTTATAACTGGAGTTGTTAAACCTCGAAAAAGAGTACTTTGGAGTCAACTCGACAGTTAGGCAATAACGTACTACTTGCTGCTTTAATTATAAATCAGAGTTAAAATGCGGAAAGTAAAAGCACACAAGATACTAGATATTTTTTAACGAGGAAACTGCCTTGCAGAAAAACCTCGGGACCTCGTCCAGTTTGAACACCGCCCAGTACAAACTGACTACAAACACTAGCCTACTATAAGACTTCGGTCTGGGATGTAGCAGAGACCAACTCAAGCCCTCCAAGCGAATTGGCTACTGTCGCCTTCCTTACGTCTCTAGATCCCCCACAGATCGTCACGCACTTGATTCCCCCAGCTAACGTCCTTACATGCCTAGGAGTTGCTTTGACTGCAGTCAAAGGCTTGTGTCAGCAATACTGGTTTTTCAACTTTACTGTTGACGTATGGTGTAACTGTCCTCTATCAGTTTACCACACACAAGATGACTTCCTTCGGATTGTTAAATCCAGGTCATACGGAAATCTACATCACAAATCGGGGCTGACACGCAAACCAAGTAAGCAATGCCCAATTCGTATCTACCTCAGTTATACACGAAGAACCACTTAAGGAACTTGTATAACTGGAGCTAACTAGGTCTTACAACACCGAGTGCAGTCGTGCGTTGCTACCTTTCCAACCTTGTTGAGTAACATATCAATTCTTGAATAGCCGTATATCAGAAGAGACGGACTTTAGAATAGACAAGAACGTGATCAGGTTACCAAGGTTACAGGTTAATCCGATTTCAACCAAAGATGGTTTCGATCTCCTACCTGTGCTTCCCAACTCTCAAGAGAAGTCTTTATAGTCGTAGGTCCCAGAGGAGCTGCAACCTATAGAGGATGACTATACCACAACAAGCATTCACCGAAGTGAAAAGAGTTTACGCTAGCTTCCCTAAGGACCTTCACGTATGCTTGATGCTTGCGGTATTTGTCCATAGACACCTCTATTTATAGCACTCAATAAGATAGGTTGCTTTGGAATAAAGCAATCAATTACTTGTCCCACAAGTTAGGGAAACCCTAAACTTGATAACCAAGTAATAGAGATTAATCTCAATTGGAATTCTTTTTAGAATTATCTGCCAAGTGTTTTGTTAGCTCAAAAACACTTCAAGATAGAAATCCAACAAACCAGAGATAATCTTATCTTATTGACTCATTGAGGATCGTTAGATGGAACACAAAAGAGTTTATGTTTTACACAAGTCCATCTAAGAGATAAAGGAGTTTTGGAATTTCACTTAGAGTGAAATTCAAGGAGAATATTCACTAAATCCGACACCAGCAAGATGACCACCGTCAGGTTCACGTACTGGTACGTGAACAAAATAGCCATCTCGAACTCAGAAGAATTCCGAGTTTCTGATACGCAAACCGGTTCGTGAACCGTGCGCCTGTCAGATTTCGTCAAATCTGGATTCCGCTGGAAGTACTGGGCTGAGCCAGAACTTAGATGTGAGAACGTCCTCAGCTGTGATCCATGGACTCTTTGCTCAAGAGTACTCCTTTAGATTCATCCATATCCAACTAACAGTTTGCAAGCAAACCATTGCAATGGACACATGGCACCAAATCTGTCTCATTCATTCTTGTACTCACAGTATTTATAGGATCAAACACTGGTCATGACACAAGGCCACGTTACACAAGAATACGATCTCAATCGCTATTATCACTACTAACGTAGTCGACTATATTTCGAAATAATAGATGAAGTAGAAATAGAAGAATATCCATAAAGTCATAACTCCTACTAACCTTTTGTCGATGAAGAATAATTGATGTCTTCTTTGTCTTCACAGTCTTCGTCTTCAAGGTCTCTACTACTTTGTCTATATCCCAATTCCGAAATCTAAACTCTAGTAGGCTAAATCAAGAATTGATTTTTGACACCTAAAACTGACAACTATCTTGACATACCAACGCTAGTGGGTTTGACCGGACAATGCCCTAACAATCTCCCCCTTTGTCAATTTTAGTGACAAAACCAATTTACATATGGATTCAAATAATTTACAATGAACTACTAACCAGATGTAGTTCTTGATTTCTTGGATTCTTCAACTTCTCCCTTGAGTCTTGATGTGTTCATTAAACTCTTGTTGATGAATCCGTAGTCAGCAATCACAACATATCCAGCTCAAACAACCATAAAGGTACGCTTAAGCTTACGTGGGTTTGGTATGCTCATCCCACATGTTGTTTGTGCGTATGAGTAAGAATCTGAGCAAACTTTGAAGTTGGTGTATCAGAACTTCTAAAGTGATTCTACTCATTCTTGATACGAAGTTGATCTCGGCTTTAATTACTCCCCCTTACTTGATACTTTATGAAAAACACAACAAGTAAGCACATGATGTTCTCCCCCTATGGTAGTGCAACCACAAGAACAAGAACCATATGTATTCTCCCCCTATTTGTCACAAAAATATGACAAAGTAGTTTGAGACTAGGGTTTCATACACCTATAAGAACAGGTGAAGCCAAGTACTCGCATATCAAGTTTAAAGATGGTATGCTTAGGTAATCTGAACAACAAGATACCTGAGTTCTCACCTTATGGAGAAATAAAGAAACACTTTCTCCCAATATTCCACAACCACACTCCCCAAAAAGATTTGTTATTAAGCGCAAGTTCAAAAAGAACTCTCCCCCGTGTGGTGTCATTCAAATAAGAACAACTGACGTCTCTACAAGTAAAGACATATGCAGATATTTACTTCCTTGTAAAAAGAAAGTTTTAATTTAGTTTGCCTCTGCCTAACAAACTAGATACTCTTGTTTCTAATGAACAAGAACGACACCAATAGATTGTCGAAGGTGTTGAAACGTTCGTGTATCCAATGGTTTTGTGAGTATATCGGCAAGTTGTCGTTCTGATGACACATGTTCAAGTATAACAATCTTATCTTCATAGAGATTTCTTATGAAGTGATATCTGATATCAATGTGTTTGGTCCTAGAATGTTCTACCGGATTTTCAGTAATGCGTATAACACTAGTATTATCACAGTAGATATTCATAGTTCCCACCTTGATACCGTAGTCTGAGAGCATCTGTTTCATCCATAGGAGCTGAGTGCAGCAAGAGCCAGCTGCTATGTATTCTGCTTCGCATGTAGATAATGAATGTGAGTTTTGTTTCTTGTTGTGCCATGCTACAAGATTCAACCCAACGAAAAAGCAACCTCCCGAAGTGCTTTTTCTGTCATCTCTATTACCAGCCCAATCAGCATCAGAGTATGCTGCAAGATTGGTGTTGGTGTCAAAGGTATACGTAAGCCCAAAGCCTATAGTCCCTTTAACATATCGTAGAATCCTTTTAACATCATTGAGATGTGATACTCGGGGATCATCTTGATATCTCGCACAACACCCAACACTATAAGCAATATCGGGTCGTGTTGCTGTTAGGTACAAAAGGCTTCCAATCATAGATCTGTAAAGTTTCTGATCGACCTTTCACTTTGCAGATCTTTACTGATTTTATCAGTAGTTGCCATAGGTGTTGGTTTTGGTGATGCACCAGTCAAACCAAATTTTTCAACCATATCCTTGGCATATTGATGCTGAGATATGTAGATTCCACTTTCGTGTTGTTGAACTTGTATTCCCAAAAAGAATTTTAGTTCACCTACATTACTCATTTGGAATTCTTCACTCAATGAGATTTGAAATTCCTTGGTAAGTTTTTTGGAAGTGGAGCCAAAAATTATGTCATCAACATAGATTTGAGCAATCACACTATCTTTACCATACCATTTTATGAACATGGTTTTATCAGCACCTCCCCTGACAAATCCTTTTCCCAACAAGGAGGCTGTCAACCTCTCAAACACTAGTGGATTTTGGCTGTTCTACGACCCTACACGGTATGTAGTAAAACACGCAATTACGACGCACACGATCAGTAGCATAAAGGGTAGCATCTCAGCCGTAGTATTTTTCTACGACTGTGTATCAAGGGTAGCAAAGAAACGACGCGCATTAACCGCGGTATATTTACTACCAATAAGGTCAGTCGTATCCATGATTCTGAATATTAAAAAAAATGGAATCAGCTTCAGCTGAATCCCTTCGGTCAGAAGCTGAATCCATCTGTCTCATTCAAATTGAATTCAAATTATATTGAAATGAATCTCAAATTTAAATTCAAATGAAAGTCAAAGGAAAGTCAAGTCAAATCAAATTCAAATTTACAAATGTAAATGAAATACAATTAAAATGAAATTCAAATTTATAAATTCAAATGACATTCAAATACAAGTGAAATTAATCTCAAATTCATCCAGTTCAATGACATTCTAAATGAACTGAAACTCAAATTCATCTAAAGTGACACTCAAATACAAATTTAGGTTCAAATTCAACAAAAATAAGGATTAAAATCCTGAGTTCACATAACCAAAAAAAAAAATCCTGAGTTCACCCCAATTTTGTTACATATTTCTAATAATGACTCCAATCACTCCTGCAGCACCTTGAACAACATTCTGACCTGCACATACAAGAGAGAAATCAATAGTCAATACCACTGCAAGAGAGAACTTTATTAAGGACAATGCAATACTCATTATACAACAGTTTAGTGCATTCAGCACTAGCAATCTAACACTAGATGAACAATTATGCTAATTCAAAGATACGCTCACTAACATGTTAATTCAAAGATACGCTCAAAGAACGAATGCGTAGGGTCCCTATTTAACCCACTGAACTTACTTATTTCCTAAAACAAAGTTATGCAAAAAATCTTCATTCAAAATTAAACCACCCATTCCCTTCATTTCACTCTAGTAAGATGACATGGGCATTGTAATTCTTTCTTACTTAGTGTGAACATAAAATGAGTTTAGGGTTCCAGATGTTTTCTGTATCCATCGTAAGTACCTGTAAGTTGTCGCCCCTGTTTGGATGTCATAACCAACCAGAACGTAGGCATTCTCAAAAGAGGCCTGCCAGTTCACTTCAAGAATGGATTAGATGTCGATGGGAATTTGAAATAGATATGCTGTTTGGGAAGACTCAGAAAGCAATAACCTAATTTGACTAAATGTCAGTCACTAAACCGTTTTCTGAAGTTGTCAAGAGTCTGAGGAGCATCCAAACTATACTACACCTATGCGGCAACCAGAAAACTCAAACTGCTTTCTAAAATGATAAATCAGATATTGAAAAGTAGCCACTAATACTAGGTGAATCTTCTGGCGATTTAAACTTTATAAGACAAGTACAAGTACAATGACAATTATATCTGTAGGGAGACGAAAATAGAGACTAGAAAAAAAAACTAGCAAACTAATTGGGTATTCAGCGTGGAAGTAAAAACGAGACAAGGTAACTTACGTATCGAAAAGATAGTCCACTTCATTGAACAAGAATATAAGCAGAAGCTCCAGAGGCAAAGAGAGAGTGTTGTTAAGTAAGACCATCGTAAACTCATTCAAATTTCCAGATTTCGTGACTTGCTTTGCCGTATCCATGACTCTCCTTAAAGTCAACTGGATGAACAAAAAAAAAACATCAGACAAAGGATAGAAATTTACAAGATGATATGATGAGTGGTGAAAAATAAAATTCCACCGATTCAGCGGTATCAATGGTTATGGTCCAAAAGAGCAAACTAAAGGTGGGTACCGAATATGATGCCGTCAAGAAACAATTAAGAATCTGCCACGTATAACCAACAACATGAAAAGAGATATCGGTAACTCCGCCAGAAACAGCTGAAACAATCTGCAAGAGAAAACCTCTTTAAGTCAGACTGCCTTGACATGTACACTGCATAATGAGCATTTTCATAATCTAGTGTATCATCTACTATAGTAAAAGAAGCACTTAAGGATGAGGTTGTAGTGTTCGAAATCCTTCAGGAAGTAAACAAGTAGGCAGATGATAATGTTTGGCCTATCTAGGAGATATAATGAGTCATTAGATAGCGAAGCAATCAACAGCAATGTTGTTGTATTGAGTAATGATACTTGTACAAATTTATATGGCTCTAGTTAAATACCATTAAGAACAAAGCTGCCCAGACTCTACTGTCGTGGCTCTTTTTGAATAGGTACATTTCACCAAGAGCAGTTATAACATTTGTAACATTCTTCAGAACTGTAACCATAGCAACATTAATGTACTTCAGACTGCAAGAAGAAGGATAATAATCACCCATGAGAAAACACTTCCTGCTAAAGTGTACGATTATTGACCAAAATTGAAGTACATTAAACCAAATGAACACCCGAGCAGCAGATTGGACCAGATTAAACAACATACCTGAAAAGGCTTGTGATAAGCATCCCGACAAATATAAAATTGACAGGTAACCAGACCCTAACCAATTTCCAAGTGAGTGGCTCTGTGGAGATCAGACCAAAAAAACTCAGAGTGGAAACAATAACCACTGAGACAAGATTCTGCATCCACAAAGCAGAAACATAAAGCAGTTATAAACCGGAACTGGTTAACAATCATCAAGGGTCAAGGAAAGAACTAGAAGCTTAGCAGAAACGTATATAAAACAGTCATCACATAAGTATTACAGCTAGTAACGCACCTGGTACAACATCAGCGATATCCCGGCATTAAAATCGTAGCTGGAGAGGACATACTTGTTAATTAGTATCATACTGCATGATGAGACGCAATATGCCAAACCAGACAATAAAGCTTGGTTCTGGTCTTTCACTAGCTTGATGCTGCGAGTCTGTTTATCTTTCTCTTTGTCATCTGTACCAACTTCCAGGTCAACGCCCTCGCCGTTAAGAGACTTCTCTTTTGGTTTTCTTGCTTTTTCCTCCTGCAATCAAGTCGATACCCTAAGAAACAAAACACCCATTGAAAAGTTAGATTTAGAGAGTAAAAGGAGAGTGTAGAGAAGAGAAAATAGTACGAAGAACCCTACATCAAACCAGAAATGGGTTTGTAGATTTCTTCTTCTGGTGTGGTGATGCTAAGTTAGGGTTCGCCTCCTCCTGTATTTCTGCTTCACGCCGTTGTTGGAGATGAAAGGAATGAACCCTACATCAAAACAGATCTCGTCTTAATAATCAGACCCTAAAAATCATCAAATCCAAATTAAAAACCTTTACTTCCAAATTAAAACAAGATAAAAATTAAAACTCACCATGTAGCATAAATCCCTAAATATCAACAAATAAAATTTCATCAGTCTACAAAGTTACGATTTTAATCTAATCTCATCACAAAATTTAACCCCAAATCAAAGAGGGCGTACGTTTTGTCAAAATCGAAATCTGAGTTCCAAATATTGAAATCGTAATCATACCCATGCTTTAAAACTTCGAGAAATCAACTAAGAAAATACACATATAGCCAGATCTAAAGAATAATTACCATGAAAGATATATCATTCATGGATCTAACAAAATTAAAAACCAAACGCAAAAATTAATAAGGGTTAGGGTTTTATACCTGATTATTCTTTAAATCTTCTTGGTTTTGCACTTGAATCTTCAAATCGACCTTCTAAGTGTTTCCAAAATCAGAGATAGTAAATATTCCATGTCATCAGGATTTTCTACTATCTCTGATTAAAAAACCAAGAGAAGCGAATAGTAACATAAGGGAAGAGTAAGAGAAGAAGATGGTACTGATAAGAAGATGGTACTGATCTCTCAGAAGGGAAGAGTAAGAGAAGAAGATGGTTGTGCAGGTGAGTGACTAAGGCTGAAGAGAAGAAGAAGATAGAGTTGTGCGGGTGAGTCGACTGGGTTAAGATTTTTAGGGATAGATTTCGCTTATATAGGTGTCCATGGATGGCTCAGATCTAAAAGGATGGCTGGGATCATCGGTAGTAATAGGGAAGTTTAGAGGATAAGGTTTTTTTGTGGGTATACGACCCCATATATGGATGGCTGACTTTTTGACTCATTTGACTAATTTTTTTGTCAACTTTGACTTCTATGGCAACAACTATAGTATAGGGTGGAATAAGGGTGGTAAAAAGTGTTTATAAATCAGCCCATAATAAGGGTAGTATAATTTTTAATAATTTTGTCTACTTTATTTCTAGTGTTACCACCCCTTTTAGAGGTCAAAATACTAACCACCATTAATAGGGGTTGTAACATAGGGTTGTAAAATGGCCAAAATCCACTAGTGCGAATAAACCGCCTTACTCGACAAGGACTGACATCACCACAATTGAGTCTTTTGTCTTTATTAGCTGTAAACCACCCAAGCTCGGCCTATATAAGGCGAGCTTGGGAAACGTTGTAGGGGTTGGATTCTTTTTGGGTTGAACCTAAGCGGCAAGAGTGGGATTAGGTATGTATCTCCTCTGGTTCCTTAGGGTTATATTCCATGTAATCACAACATT
>JAJJMA010348077.1:0-18435 GCA_023529015.1 Papaver nudicaule
GACTGGAGATAAGGCTTTATAGCAATTAAAGGAACCATCGCCGATGGGAGAACCTGAACTACACTTTACGGCGGTGGAACCCACTAAGGATGTCAATATCGGCGATGAACAGGATCCAAAGATGATAAAAATTGGTACCCTGCTAAATGAGGACGAATCGGCGAAGTTGCTAGCGCTACTCAAGGAATATGTTGATGTCTTCGCTTGGGGCATGAATGAGATGCCTGGTATTGATCCGGCGATAGCATGCCACAAATTGGATATTGATCCAAAGATCAGGCCATTCAGGCAGAGGATAAGGAAATTGGCTCCAGCTTATAAAGAAGTCGTAGAGGCGGAACTCGACAAAATGAAGGCTTCTGGTATAATAAGGCCGGTGCAATATCCACAGTGGATAGCTAACATGGTGGTGGTGCCTAAGAAGAACAAGGGAGTGAGAATCTGCATCGACTTTAGTGATCTTAACAGAGCCTGTCCAAAGAACAGTTTCCCGCTGCCAAGTATTGACCAAACAGTAGACGCTACATCAGGCCACGAGTTGCTGTCATTTATGGACGGTTATTCGGGGTATAACCAAATACCTTTGGCGGAGGAAGATCAAAAGCATACTGCTTTCTTTTCCACCAAAGGATTGTTTTGCTACACTCGCATGCCATTTGGACTTAAGAATGCGGGCGCCACCTATCAAGAAATGGCGCAAAAGATGTTTGAAAGATGGATAGGGAAGACGATGGAGGTGTACGTGGACGACATGTTGGTTAAGAGCAAAAAGAAGCAAACTCACGTGGAAGACTTAAGAGAAATATTTAACCATATGCGCATTACCAAGCTAAAGATTAACCCGGCGAAATGTGTCTTTGGTGTGACTTCAGGAAAGTTCTTAGGATATGTCGTTACGAAGAAGGGAGTAGAAGCTGATCAAGCAAAGATTAAGGCAATCATAGATATGCCTTCGCCGGTAACAGTAAAAGATGTTATGCGGCTCAATGGGACTCTGGCATCTCTCAACAGATTCATATCAAGATTCTCCGACAAGTGCAAATTGTTCTTCCAGACTTTGAAAAAAGGAGAAAAGTTCGATTGGACTGAGGTACATGAAGCCGCCTTTCAGGGCATCAAGAAGTATCTCGCTACACTCCCAGCAATTCAGCCACCTGAACACGGCGAAGAACTTAGAGTATACCTCGCCGCAACGTCTTTTGCCATAAGTGCAGTGCTCGTAAGGACTAAGGGTGGAGAGACACCTATATATTATATCAGCAGAACACTGCAAGGGGCAGAAAAGAATTACACTAAAATAGAGCAGTTAATCTTGGCACTGGTCTTTGCATCTCAGCGATTACGTCCATACTTTCACGCTCATCCCATTGTGGTTCTTACCAAAACTCCCATAGAGTCAATCTTGCACAGCTCTCAGCGGGTGGGACGTATCGCCAAGTGGAATCAACAAATTGAGCAGTTCGGCGTCCAGTATGAAATACGAACAGCTCAGCGGTCCCAAGTCATAGCAGATTTCCTCGCCGACTTCCCAATAGAGGAAGAGGAAGAAATAGAAGAAATCCCATTCTCCTTGGATGAGCAAGAGCATGAAGTACCAGATTTATTGAAGTGCAGGCCTGATGGATGGGAGGTTTATGTAGATGGTTCATCAAACAAAGAGGGAAATGGAATTGGGATCGTCCTTATCTCGCCGAAAGGAGCAAGGATAGTGCACTCACTAAGGCTAGAATTCCCGGCGACTAACAATGAGGCAGAATATGAAGCAGTCATTCATGCAATGCGGATACTCATCGAAATGAAAATTAGCAATGTTAGATTGACAAGTGACTCTCAGCTGGTGATTCGACAAATATCTGGACGATACCAGACAGCAGACCCATCCATGCAGAAGTACCTAAAACTTGCTAGGGAGTATGCCCAGAAGATTATAGGTATCAAGTTTCGCCACATCTGCAGAAAAGACAACAGGCACGCCGATGCATTGGCGTTTATCTCCTCAATGATGGCAGATCCAGATGTTACTTCAATAGCCATTGAAAGGGTGATGCAGTCGTCGGTAACAGCGCCAAGGCAGAGAGAAGTATTAACAACAAATACTGAAGAGTCAGCAGAGACAGATTGGAGATCGCCGATACGGTATTACTTAGACCGTTTAACCTTACCAGGAAATCAAATTTTAGCTCATCAGGTCATCAGTCGCTCGGCGAACTATGAGCTCAGAGAGGGAATCCTATATCGCCGATCATTCTCTGGACCTCTGCTGAGATGTGTATCCAGAGAAGAAGGCAATGAATTATTAAAGGAAATTCATGAAGGAGACTGCGGAAATCATGGTGGCCAAAGGGCTTTAGCCTTAAAGGTCAGAATGCAGGGATACTACTGGCCTTGGATGAATAAAGATGCAAAGGAATACGTTCAGCGATGCAAGCCATGCCAGCTGTATGGAAGAAGAATTAAGGCGCCGGCAACATCTCTAAATTCAGTGCTCAGCCCTTGGCCTTTCGCCAAGTGGGGTATTGATATCATTGGACCACTAACTACAGGCTCCGGACAACGGAAATACATCATTGTGGCGACAGATTATTTCACTAAGTGGTGTGAAGCTAAAGCTATTAGGAAAAAGACGGGACAAGAAGTGTTCACATTCATCTGGGAGAACATATTTTGTAGATTTGGTGTACCGGCGGAGATATGTACCGATAATGGGAAAGAGTTGGTCGGCGACAACATAAGGAAGTTACTCGCTCATTACAGCGTCAAACTGGGAAAATCAACTCCCTTATACCCTCAGAGTAATGGCCAAGCAGAGGCTACCAATAAGACCATTGGAATGGGACTGAAGAAAAGATTGGAAAAGCATAAAAAGGCATGGTGTGAGCATTTGCACAATGTCTTGTGGTCATATAGAACTACGGTTCGAGAAGCAACTGGAGCATCTCCTTTCTTACTCACTTTCGGCGCCGAGGCAGTGCTCCCATCTGAAGTAATCCTACCCACTACAAAACATGAAGCATGGGAGAAGAATCTGAATACAGATCTAATCCTAGCCAAGCTGGATGACTTAGAAGAGCAGCGGCTGATCGCCCTTACACACATGGAGAATTATCATCGGCGATTAGCAAGAGAATATAACAAGCGAGTAATTCCAAGAGAATACTCACCCGGCGAGCTAGTACTCCGAGAAGTTCCCCCATCTCAGCGAGAAGGGTGCAGGAAGCTGGAACCTGTATGGGATGGCCCTTATGTCGTCAAAAGAGTGGCTGGGCCAGGAGCATACATACTGATTGATGAGCATGGCGTGCAACTTGAACATCCTTGGAACGCCAGGTTCCTGAAGAAGTACTATCCTTAAGGGATACTATGTAAAATCCGAAGTCTTGGGCGGGCATAATACCCAAGAAGTCTTATTAGCAAATGTAAAACAACAGCGAATAAGATCCGGGGACGTAGGTTTGCTATCATGCGCCGAACCCCGTTAACAAATCACTGTGTCATTTACATTTTTCAGTCTAACAACAGCTGAGGCAAAATACTCAGTAGCAGGCTATAAAAGCCAAATGCAGAGGCATAAATGCCCAAGGCAATAAATGCCATACAAAACCCTGATCAGGTACAAAGACCAAGTGCCATCTTTTAAGGCAAAATGCCCAAATCAATAAAACAACTAAGAGCCAAGATCTCTTGTGAAGAAGACTTACTTCCGTCGAGTGAATGCCCTTATCGTAACTGTTAGTCCAACCCAGGCTAGTTGTAAGACCAGTCGTGTTACTTGTTGATCTGTAAGTGTTTGTAAGGAAATAAGGTCCCCTTTTGCTGTAGCATCACATCGGCGGTTCCGCTGGTGTGCTAATCCGTCTACGCCATAGCATCACTCCTGGCGGGGTGTATTGAAGTCTATGAGGGCAACCCATTCTACTTATATTAGATCGCCGACGGGCACAAGTAATTGTTACGGCTGGGGTCTACCCTGTCGCTCTGGGAAATTGTTAGTTCAATTTATAAGATATCGTTGGCGGTAACGAGGGCCAGGGCTTCACTCCTCGGAAAGTTATCTCTTGGAAGATAAAATAAAGAAGAACAAACATGGCAAGGAAAAATTGCATATGAAAAACAGATGTCATCAGACATAAAAACAACATTCACCAAAGTAATATTCAAAGGGAAACGGTTCATTACAAGAAAAGCAAAGATAGCAGAAAAAATACAAGACTAAGGAAGTAACAGTCTATCTCCCCCAATATTCAAAAACAGAAGGAAAGCTACTTTAACACTTAGGATCAGAAGAAGGACTCTTGGGAGTAGAAGGCTTGTCCTGATCATGGTCGCCGAGAAGATCTGCGCTTATGTCGCCAGTCCCACTATCATCAGGATGGCAGTCATTTCTAGCAGTGTCAACAGCACTTGACTCGCCAAGATTTTTCGGGTCATGCTCGTCGACATCAATAACCACCGTAGTACTTTGCTCGACGGCAGGTTGACTAGCATCATCAGTCGCCAGATCTGGACTCTGTACGCCGATAGTTCCAGCAAAAGCAATAAGGGACAGATTTTGCCCCTTTGGATTTTCATCTTCAGCTTCCTCTTCTGAGCTTTCTTCCTCAGACCACTGCTCTTCTTCCTCCTCTTCTTCATTTTCTTCTTCTCCCAGTACTTCTTTTCCTTTGGTGCTTGCCTCCGCTTGCATGGCGAGCTGTTCAGGAGAGAGACGTTTATAGGCTGAAGGAATCTCCACGTTGTACTGAGGCAGGAATTTGTAAGCAAAATCCTGGGCGCCAATGAAGGCAGCACTGACAACATCATCCTTGTGACGCTTCTCCCAATATTGGACGTCATCCACTGCTTCGGCGAGTTCAATTTGAAGACCATCACGGGCACTCTCCAACTCTTGAATCTTGCCAGCGCAAGAGGCATGATCGAGAAGTTGTTTGTTAAGCTCGGCGAGTTGCCCAGCACAGGATTCATGCTCTTTGAGCTTTTCAGACAACTCTCCTATCTTACTAGGGCAAAGCTTGTGCTCCTTAAGTTCCTCAGAAAGCTCTTGGACCTTCATCTCCAGTTCATGGCAGCCTCTGATGACCTCCTGATTTTGGTCTGCTTCATTCCTTAGCTTCTGAATGGTGGCTGAGGCAGAGAAAAAGAATGATATGGTAAAAAAGATGAAAAATAAACATAAGCATGATAAGTCATGGGTAAACCCTATAAAAGCTACCTTCTAGGTTGCGGACATGATCTCGCATACCCTCTTGTGCTTCCTTAAATTGAGTCATATGAAACTCGAAGTTTTCGTTAGCACACGGACCTAACATTTGTTCTATTCGGCGCTGTTGGTCAGAGCATTGCTTGTATAAATCAATCGTCAAAGCCTCACGCCTCTCCGCCGTATCCTTCCAGCGCCGAATCTGAAACTCGGCGGTCTCCTTCTCAGTGCTTAAGCTAATAACTTGAGAGGCTAGCTTGTCGGCTCTGGACTTTTCTTCTTTCCAAAGGAAGGAAGCTCGCTTATGACTCGTCTCGGCTTCTGTCTTAGCAGCAAGGGCAGCATCACGTTGGCGAGTCATATGGCCTAAGTCTGATCGGGTAGCTTGATAAGTATCACAGAGATTCCTAATAATATCAACATCCTGATCCAACTCTCGGCGACACCATTTAAGGTCCTTGTGGAAAATGAACAATTGGCTACACTGCTTAAAGTTGCTATTACTAAGTCTCTCGATTTCGGATTCAGCTCGCCTAAGCCTATCGTCATCGGAGGAATGGCAACCTTGGAGGGCAGGAAATCTAAGGGTCGGCGAAAGAAGCAAAACAGGAGAAAGATAACATAATAACAAAAGATATGGAGAAACTTACTCTGCTGGGTTGTGACTGTCAGGCTTCTGTCTCTGGCCTCATTCTTCAACCTCTCAACCTCTCGGCCACGCACCTCGGCCTCATGTTGCAGTTGACCAATTCGATTCCTAAGGTTAATGTTCTCACGGCCAAGACCCTCACTGGCCGAGGCAAGACTCAAACAATGATGAAAGTGCTGAAATTACAAGAGAAAGCATAAGTATCTGGCGGCAACAGAGCTAGAAAAGATGGAGCAACTTAAAATATGCTCACCATATTGAAAAGGTTGAAATGCTCCTGATAAGGGATGACAGTGGCAGCATTATGAAAATTGGGGTGATGAATAAACCCAGGGCGACTGTACTGCGCCAATGTCTCATAGTATTCATGGTCCGAGCAGTCATCCGCCACGCTAAGCTTATCGAAAGCTTCGGCGAGCATATTAGAAACAGTTGGCTGTAAACTTCCAGGCCCTTGAGTAGGAGTGAGAGGATGCCGAGGCAACCTATCAAGAACGGTTAAGCCAGCGAGGTGTGACTCAAGTGCAGAAATAGCAGGAGTGTGTTGAACATGGGGAATCTTAGGGTTTTTCGAAGAAGAAGACGGACCGGAAGTATCATGACCACCAGATATGTTGAGCTGGTCTAGATCCATGTCAAGATGTTCATTACTTTTGGGATGTGTTGTCTCTGAGTCTGGATTCATGTCCTCAATATTCTCGATGGTAAGAATATTGGTAGAACCATCCCTCAAGGGTTGATCGACGAGTATGCTGGGATTATCCTTGAGGGGTTTCTCGGCGACTGTTTCAGGATTCCTCTCGCCAGAGGCAGTCTCTTTGACTGGTAGAGAAGTTGGTGGAGGAGGCAGATTCTTAGCAGCGAGTTGGCGGAGTTCTTCAGCTATCTCGGCGGGAGATGGCCTAGGTTTCTTGGGGCGCTGCAAATCGAATATCATCAAAGATACACCTATCAGATCTCGGAACAAGCAGAGGCAAATATAGATATATATTTTAAAAATATACTTGCATATATTTTTAAAATAAATCAAGACAAAAGTGCTTGTTTCTAGATCTTCAGTCGAATCTTTGCGAGCCCTAAAATAGTCCTATTGAGAATAGATATATATTTACCTGAGTAGCACCGGCGACAGTAGTATCTTCTCGCCCTCTCTTTGTCCCAGCAACAGCATCAGCCGAAAGTTTGACGTAGCCTTTATCTTCTGTCCTGAGAAATTTGCCATCCTCACCCTTGGCATATTTGTCAGCGTCAGGCCAGACTACATTCCAGAAGGTATGCTTGGCAAGGAGGGAGTGCTCAGGCAAGAAAGCCTCTCGGATTTTGGTTTTTTCCTCATCCTCCCAGCCGAGTAACCAAGGACCGTCGACGAGACAGGGAAGATTGGAAAAGTCTCCCTCAGAGCTGTGACGAACGGATGGTTTGTCCTTAGTACTTGTGATCTCGACATCGGCGAGTAACAAGTCTGTAGCAGGTTTTGGGGCAAATCGAACAGCCCAAGGGTCAGTTTTTCTGTTGCAAGAAGCCACAGAATATTGTTCAAGAAATTTCTCCACAGTAAACTCCTCAGGTTTGTGAGCTTTTAGGTCGGCGAGTGAGGGATAGTTTGTTTTGCCCTCTCGGCGCAGGCTCCATTCAGTCATCACTCGGATAGCATTACCCGTTAGTTGGAAGGGACTTCTGTTAATCGCCGCAAGAAGATCAACGATGAAAGTATTATTCGGGTTGTAAAGAGGAAACTTTAGCCCAGCCTTCAGTTGACCAAAGGCGACAGCAGCCCAGGTATTACTTGTCTCGGATCGAAGAAGATCGTCGACAGATAGTAGATCAGATGCTTTCTTTGTCTCAGGCAGGGAATGGATTTTGGGGTTGAGATATTCTACCTTGTAATGAGCACAATAGCCCGGCCAATCGGTATTCCAGTGTGGCACCTTTGGGTCAGTAGACTTTGTTTTGCTAGCTGTGCTTTTAGATCTGGAGGGTTTTGGAGCCATTAAAGCAGCTTAAAAATTGCCGGAGAAGACGAAGATTGGTGGTTTCCGGTTGAAGGTTAGCCGGAGAAGATGAAGAATGGTGGTTAATTGGTGACGGAAAACGAAGAAAAAGGGATCTGAAGCAGGAATCAGCGTAAAGAGAAGAGAAGAGGAAATTGTTGTGAAACAAAGGAAAGAAGAAAAGAAATGGCAGTAGGGAAATCTTAAGATTGCAAGAAAAAAGAAAGAAGATGAAAAGTTCAGAGTACAGTAGCAGAAAGCTTAGGGTTTTAGAAAAAAGAACTCGTAAAGGAAGAAGCTGATGCAGAGGCGAGTATTTATATGGGTAAAAGGGAAACTAACCGGCGATAACGGTTACGAGCTGTAGGGGAGTAATGGAAGTAATGGGCGAAAACGGTTACCGGTCATAAAGTGGAATAACGCATGGATGACACGTGGAGTAACTGATGCATGCTGGCGGACGTGTGGCGTAAAAGGAGGATAGTGGAGAACGTGTGGCGGTATTTTCGGCGAATATAGAAGTTTCATCCCCGGCGACTAAAGTCTTAGGAGATGAAAGAGGCAAAATGTAAGGGTAGAAAATACCTATCCAATATAAAAGCATCCTAGATAAGATGTTGTACAAAGGAAGTTCAGCCGAGATGTCCTGGATCAGCGAGTAAAAGGTCAGCGAGCGATACGAGATGCAACGAGTAAAGAATCAGCGAGTAAGGTGCCAACGAGTGAAAGACCTGTCGCCAATGGTTAGGTGAAAGTTAGGTGATATTTAGGTGAGCATTTAAGAGAAGTCAGAACGGATATATTGTCAGGTTGACTGGTTGACTCAGTGGAGGATGCGTCATCAACCTTATCTCCAAGAAGATTCTATCGTCTATGTTTACTAAGTATGAAATGAGCTCGCCGAGATATTTGTGTCGGCGAGTCATGACAAATAGTGTCAGTCTAGCTTTGTTTGTATTAGCTGTTTACCACTATGTAAGAGGTCTATAAATAGTCAACTAACCCACAGAGAAAGGGGTTGGACACATTTGGGATTGGTCTGGAGAGAGGAAAAGTATCCTACTTGCTCTCTACATCCCAAGACTAAAGTTAAGGTTCTTGCTTAAGGAACAAAACATAAACATTAGCAAGGTAATGGAGTGCTGTAATCATACTTATATTAGTGGAATCCTTGGATGTAGTCCTTTCTTAGGGGCGAACCAAGTAAAAATCCTTGTCAAGTATCTCTAACTCTATCTCCTTTATATCTCTTATGATGGTTGTATGAATGTTGACTTTGGAAATGATTGTGTGTATGTTTGTGTATCATATTTGGGTGTACTGTGTAAGATCTAACCAATGGGGTTTTACACAGTTACAATATCTCTTTAAGATTTGGTCTAAGGATTGAGCCGGGCAATCGCCATTTAAACCAATGAGATAAATATAAGGGTTGAGCTAGCAACCGCCATTAGATAAGATAAGATAAGTCTAAGGATTGAGCTATGCAATCGCCAATTAGACTGAGAGAATTTCAGCAACTCTCTGTGGCAACAGTCAAATAAATACGACTTTCAGTTTGCCATAAATATGAGAAATTGGCTTGTGGCATGTAATGCACCAATTCTCTGAGTAATGAAGACATATGAATGTCTTAAAATAATATAGGTCATAGCCATGAGCCATGATTAAGAATTATAGCACTGATTTACAGAAGCAAGTCCATAATCAGGAAAAACAGACGAATGATGCTATCACAGCGTAGCCATCATCAAGAATGCATAAGCATTGCCAATACAAGACCTAAGGATAGGCCATAATAATCATAATAAGCCATGTTGCATGGTATAATAATCTTATTGAGAAATTAGGTATAAGGCGCGAAGGATAAGCCATAACATTTATGTTATTTTCAGATTTCTGGACAGTTTGCATGTTGTCCATTAATAAAATCGCCCAGGCCAGACCATATTAGATAAAATTCTGAATTTTTAGTATGTTGTAGGGAACTCACAGGAAAATATTTCGTGAAGGAAGCACCCCCTAATTCCTCACGGATTGGGCTGTAAAAATCACGCCATGAAGAAATACGTGAGCTGTCAGGTTTCCTTGATTAGGAAACTAGAGTATTATGGACTAAATAAAATCCATAATCCTCTAGGATTTGGATCAGTGGGACCTATAAATAGAGGGGAGGCTAGAGAATAATATATTCTAGTCCCAAGGGGGCAACTAGAGCCCGTGAGAGAAGAAAACGCCATGGCTCTCCATGAGCATAAGCAGGGGAAAACCGTAAGGCCCCCAAGGTTTAGCCGCGCCCTGACTTTGGGCCTCCAAGACTTGGCCAAGGCAAAGTCATGGGGCTCCAAGATTAGGCCAGAGCAATAGCGTGGGTACCCATAATCAGGCCAAGGAGGTGGCGTGGGCACCCAAGTGCCAAGGCACGCCAAAGACATGGATATCCAAGATTAGGGCAAGCTAGAAGCATGGGCATCCAAGGCTAGGGCAGAGATTGGCCGTGGGCCTCCAAGGAGAAGGGGGCGTGAGCACAAGGATAAGGAAGAGGCCAAGCTAATGGCCGTGGGGACAAGCGCAGGGCTATAGGCCAAGAGAATGGATAGCCAAGCTAATGGCGGGGCTAAGCGCTGGGCTATAGGCCGAGGGAATAAAGGCCAAGGTGTTGGCGGGGTTAGGCTCTGGGCTATAGGCCAAGAGGAAGATGGCGTGAGGTAATGGTGGGGTTAAGCTCTGGGCTATAGGCCAAGAGAATGGATAGCCAAGGTGTTGTCGGGATTAGGCGCTGGGCTATAGGCCAAGAGAGTGAAGGCCAAGGCTAATGGCGGGACTAAGCTCTGGGCTATAGGCCAAGAGGAAGATGGCCAAGTTGTTGGCGGGACTAAGCTCTGGGCTATAGGCCAAGAGGAAGATGGCGTGAGGTGTTGGCGGGGTTAAGCTCTGGGCTATAGGCCAAGGAATGATGGCGTGAGGCATCCAAGCTTGGCCAAGGGATGGCCGTGTGTCTCCAAGTGTTGGTGACGTGAATTGCCTAGGCTAGGGATATAGACCATGCTACTAGGCTAGGGTCGTGAGATATCAAAGCACGGCTAACAACAACCAAAATATCTTATCCCTAACATAAAAATAAATTCATACCTTGTCTCGAGCTATTCCAGGACGCCAGAAATTGATGCAAAATTACTCCTGTGACCTCCTCGCCAAAAACCACCATCAACATTAAGTCCCCTGCGCAGCATGGAACCGTGAGTGTTCCAGGGTGAGCATAGAGTTGATGGACCAGCCGTCTCCGCATAGAAGCCATGTCCACGAACATGAAATCCAAACAGGGCCTAAAGGCCAACCCCATTCAAGCAGCGCCCAGAGAATCGTAATTAGGTTAGGACTCCCCAAAACCGTGCGTGATGTATATA
Organism: Papaver nudicaule; assembly: GCA_023529015.1. Lineage (NCBI taxonomy): Eukaryota > Viridiplantae > Streptophyta > Magnoliopsida > Ranunculales > Papaveraceae > Papaver > Papaver nudicaule. The sequence goes on from JAJJMA010348077.1 coordinate 11,245, forward strand.
TAATTATATATCACGCATCTTTTTTTTTTTTGCGTGAATATTGTCTCCCTCCTTGGCTTGTTCTTCCCCTTTTCATAAACACAGTATTTTGTAAACTGGAAGATCATGATGACTGGCACTGAATCCCATAGTTCTTCTCGTGCCATTGATGAAGTTACATCCACTACAGCTGTGAAAGAGATCCCTCATGTCAATGATGAATTTGAAATTCGCCTGGCAAATTTAGCTCGAGCTGCAGTTTCCCGGGACCAAGCTAGAATTCTCCCAAGCAATCTTAATGCTCCAATGGCTATTACTCCATCACGTGTAGCTCGCTTTCGTATGCAGAGAGGTGACTTTAGTGCTTCCAGTATCGTTTTTTGTTCTATGCAGAAACAAATCAACTCTTGGTCCATGTATCTTCAGAATACACTTGACACTCCAGGTATCAAGGACACCTTTGAGAAGGCTGGAATCTTTCATGCTGTAAAGAGTTCAGATAGTTCATTCGTAATTAGAGATAAATGTGCTTTAGTTGCTTTTATGACCCGTTGGTGTAGTAGTACAAACTCCTTTATACTTGCATGGGGAGAGCTTGTAATTACTTTGGAAGACGTAGCAGCGTTACTAAGACTCCCAATTTATGGAGAGCTCAAAGTTAGCTTAGATGCAGATGGAAGGAACTTGCAGGCTCAGTTAATCATCATTGTTGAAACCCTGAACAAGCACGGCGATGCATATGCTTCGTGGATGATGCACTGGAAAAAATCCAGTAATATCGGTGCTTCAGTGTTGTCCATTGCTTCATTTCTCCTGCTATGGTTATCAAAGGACGTCTTTGAAGATCTTCATGAATACAAGAAGTTGAAGGCTGCACTTATTCCGTACGCCATAACATTGGCTCAAGGTACTCCTGTTCCCATTGGCTCTTTATTCCTTGGTACTTTGTATACCCATCTTTCCACTTTGTTAGCAAATATGACATTGTCGAATGGTGCTGCAAAGATTGAGACATTTGTATCAACAAATTTCGTGCAAGCTTGGTTGTATGAGCATTACCCTGGCTATGCTTCAAAAGGGTCTGCCAAAGACAAATATTTGTCAGACCAGGCTCGGATTGTTCGCTGGATGAACAAGCCTATCTCAAAGGACTTTCTTGTATTCATGGACGACGAGGCAGCAGTGGTCTTTCGTCCATGGACCTCAATCCCCGCTGGTGTAGCTCAGCTTCGCTCATTTGGTTCAAATAACATTCCAGCAAAGGTTCTTTCTGTAGAAGACTTCCTTACGGATGAGGAGCAGGTCTTCATGATAAGTTGTTGCAGCGGGCACATCATCGGTATTAGTGAATCAGGAGCATACGTGGTCAGAGCATATAATGTTGACAGGGGAGCTCGTCAGATGAGTTTCGATCAGGATGTCCCATCGCAGCGAGGTCCTCCTCCAAAGAATATGCAAGGATATCATACTAGATTGCTTAGCCCAGTATCTTTTCTCTCGGGAGAAAGAGTGCCATCCGTCACTGAAGCAGGTAGGCGGTTTTGGGATGACCAGGTACAATTATATAGGGATTTCATAGCTTCCCCGAAAGAAGTACGGGCGGTTCCCTCCAAAGAAGACTTGGAAACGTTTCCCTTGCTCAAATATATTACTCTTAAGCGTAAAATAGGAGACATGAACGATTTGGTAATTACCTCGATCTTTTGAATGCTTGTATAAGCTTTATTTATAATGATTTTGACGCTTTATCACCATATCTTGTGCAGCAACGTTCGTCGCCTAACTCAAAGCTCGCCAGTCCCGCAACACAAATGTCTTTGTCTTTCGGTAGTCATCTTTCGGGAGAATTATCGCTCCTCCAAGGGAAGGACAGCTCTATGATGAACCTCTTGAATGATAAACAAGTCCCCAATCTTAGTACGCAAGATTGGGCGAAGGTAAGACCTCACTCCATTGCTTGTATCTTTACTTTAGTGTGAAAGTAAAAATTCCCGTCAGATTTTCCTGTTTTGAGTCACGTCACGAGAATGACCGTAGAATCTTCATCCGATGTCGGATTTCGATGATTGACCCCAATTTAGAAAATGGACTTCAGTAGCTTTCACCTCGAAAAAGAAAATCTGAATTTCATGCATTTTTGCTCGTTATTTTATGTGTCACAAAGTGACGCCACGTCCAGGAATGTCGCAGTCTGTACGCTGTTCAGTGGAAAAATCATTCCGGCCAGTAGGTTGCTCCAAAAATTAAGCCCTTTTAGCACGTGATAGAAAACATCCATACGAACAACTCCCGTGAAGGAAGTTTCTTCATATCTCTTACTGATTTGTACAGATTTTGAGTTTTTCGCCGTTCTTCGTAAGAATTCAGATGTCAGAAAATTATATCTTCAAGATAACGTCGTGAATCCTTTGATATATCTTCTTTTAATGATTTTTCTTCTTTATTTGATGTAGGATGGACCTGCTACAGGAGTTGAGAAGTTCTCATTTGTTCCTTCAGAGCGGAGCCCAGTGCTTGAAGAATTGACTCCGAATACACCGCCCAAATCCACTGATATGATTACTGAGCAGAATAAAAGTGGAGGCTCCACAGACCCTAAGTCTTCTGTGACACAGGTTATCTTTCGTCAACTTCTTCGATTTGGAATAAAACGTTTAGCATTTTATTCTTATCTTGTTTGCTCTTGCAGCCTTCTGGAGATAAAGAAGCAACGAATGATGGCTACTTCGTTGGTGAAAGGTTAAGTGCGGGTCACAACCTGAATAAGGACTTTGACAACGTTGCTGACGAAAATCCTCCCAATACTGAGGTAAATTTAATTATCTTCTTATGTTAAGCCTTTATCGTAGCTTGAAACATATTATTAAACTTCTGCTTGCGTTGAACCTTTCTTTCAGATCGTTATCAGAGAAACACAAGTCTCTGAGGATATCGACATCACTGGTGTGGATGCTCCTACCAAGTGGGCTCTTCTCGAGTTTCCTCATGCTGGTTTGGCGTATAATCTTCCCCATGAAACAATTCTCCCTGGTCATATACTAGTGGAAGGATTTAATGTCCCTGAGGAACACGTCCCACTGTATAAGAAGATATGGGATCTTTATGGTCACCTCATTACTGCGGGAAGGCGTGACCACTTGAATACACTTGCCGGTGTTGTGGCTGATCTCATGGGCTTGATTTCGAAGATGTATGCCACCCCTCTAACGGACACGACAGATGAGGCGTTAGATGAAGCAGAAGAGTTGATTGCTTCATTCAAAAACTTCAAACCCAATTTGTTGTGGCTTCAGGCGAGAATCCAGTTTATCCGAACAAGGCGTGCTGCTGTTGGCAAATTCACCCAGGATTTGGTGAAGCAAGAAGAGAGGAATTATACTGCCATGACTGAGGAACTCCGTAAGTTAACTGAAAAGGCGGAGAAGAAAGCTGCTGACATAGCTCTATTGAAGAAAGCAGTTGATGAAGGAGCGAAATCTTCACTAGATGGTTGTTTCTGAAAGACTTCAGGAGCAAAAGAATTTTATTTTGCTTTTATTTGGTTTTATGAACAAAGGGTTTATAGGAATTGATTATTTTGAACTCATAGGTTTTGAACTTGAATTCTTTTGAATTGACTTGTTAAACGGCAAGAGATTGCTTGCACTTTTATTTTGGAGGAATTGAAATTATAGGAAATAAATAAACTCTAATGAATCTTCATATCTTCTTGAGCCATTTACCGTTGACCACCATGTTTGAGAGCCTCTCATGTATTGCACTTATCATGTATCGTGCATCAGGCATGACTCGAGATATAACATAAGGTCCTTCCCAATTCGCTGTGGATCCCGGAATAGAAGCTACTTTTCGGTTAGTGCGCCGCATAACCTTATCTCCTTCTTGCAAAGTAGCCTTAGGAACCCATGACATCTCAGGTGTCTTTCGCCTATAAGACCGTTGCTTTGCCCTGACCCATCTATTGGAAGTGGCCTTGATTTCCTCCTGAGGTGCCTCAGAGGGTTTGATAGACTTGATGCAATCAAGTCCCCATGTCGGAGAATCATCCAATCCTTGTGTGGGGACACGTTAGATAGGATTTCCATGAACTAAATAATTATGAATAAAGTATTTCAAATCACTTTCACATACCTCTTTGAATATCACCAGAGTTTCAGATCCCACACGGTACTCTAGTTTTCCCACGCCGCAGCTTTCTTGGTCAAACATGAATTCTTGGCCCTTGATGATGACAGGTGAGATTGTAGGTACAAATCTCTTCCCATGGAGCCAGGGGCGCCCTAAGATCATGTCGTGTTCCTCATCCTCTTTGATTACATGAAACTTGGTTTTGGTGCGAGCAGAGTCCACCTTCAGATCCAAAGTAACATGACCATATATGTCTTGGAGTTTTCCTTTTGAATCTTTCGTCACCGTGGGATAGTAGATGACATCCCGTCGAGAGATCCCAATTACTTGGAGTGTTTTGATTGGAATTAGATTAACCATAACACCAGCATCAATTTGAACTTTCTTAAAATTCGTACCTTCGAGACGAGCAGAGATAATCGGTATTGGAACGCGTTCCCCTGCCATCATCTCTGGTGTAACTTCGCCAGGCTTCGGCTGAACCTATTCAGGTATAGGTAGTTCTTTGCCGCTAGCAATCCAGCTGAGGGCAGCGAAAATGTTGCTTCGCTGACTTCTAGAAAAATGCAAGAGCTCGCACAAATTCTCCATCAAATAATTAGCAGTTTGCTTGACAGATTCTCCGGAGATGGTGAAATTTCGAATGTTGGGTTGATGCTGACGTTGGTGTTGACGTTGAGGTTGGTGCTGAGGGAGTGGATTCTTATGTACACCCTCAGTCCCCAAGTTCAACTCTCCTGACTCGATCTTTTCATTGAAGATTTGTTTGAGTCGATGACACTCGCTGGTGGGATGATTGACGAATCGATGAAAGTGACAATACTTGGGATCAGTCATTTCTTGTGCTGTAGGATCTCTCCGTACATGAGGTAATTTAACAGCACCATCTTGAATCCATGCTTCCAGGAGCTCTATCACTTCATCCATAGTACATGGGAAATCAGGAATCTTAGGGAATTCCCTCTGTTGTCGTGGTGCCTTTGGTGCAGGGGCATTAGCTGGGACCCGTGCCGGAGCTTGAGGTTGGGCTGGAGCTGTACGTTTTAGTTGTGGGGACTCAGGAGTAGGCGCCTTCCTCTTAACACCTTCAGTGACGGCATGAACTGAGTGAAGAGAGTTGTATTGCTTGTTGACAAGTCGTTTGCTGGCACGCGTTTCACCACGACCTTCTTCGGATTTTAAAGACCTGGGCCTTTCTAGTAGCGCAGGTGCAGTAGTGGCGGATCGTTTGGCGGATTTATGGAGCTTGGTGAAATTGTCAATATCCAGATTCTCCAACAAGGCGCGATATACTGGTATCATTCCATTGATGCAAAGCTCCACCAACTGCACCTCTGTCACATTTGGATCATTGCAATCCACTGAACGAGTTCTGAACCTCGTTACGTAATCATCTGGATGTTCATTGTTTCGCTGATAGAGTCTCCCCAAATCGGAGAGAGTGAGTTGCTCAGACACGAAGAAGTATTTCTTGAGGAAAGCATTAACCATCTGGCTCCAGCTGAGAATGCTATTAGGAGCTAGATTATTATACCAAGTGTATGCTTTTCCCGTCAGAGATTTCGAAAATTCTTTGAGACATACAACTTGATTTCTTTCATGTATTCCCAATGATTCTAAGAAGCGAGAGATATGATCTCGGGCATTCCCAATACCATTATACATCGAGAATGAAGGCGTGACATACCCTTCAGGAAGAGATTCACGTTGAACTTCAATTGGATATGGAGGTTGATGACGATGAAACAAATCTGAATTCTCCATGCTCCGAGCCTGCAAAAGATTCTACAAATCTTCACGAGTGACGAAGTTATGTTGCAAACCTGTGTTTGGTCCACGTGTGGTGTGGATATGGGTATCCTGATCATCAGGAATAACATGAATCTGAGAAGGACCCGCCTTGTTGGAATGAGATAGGGGTTCCACACGTGAAAGCCCTGGATTTGCTGGTGGCGTCAACTTCTCTGAGAGAGTCCTCAAGCAAGTCAGCAACTCCATCTGGGTTTTCACCATATTGTTTTGACTCAGGGCTAGATCTTGTTGGGTCTTCATGAGATCCGCAATGCTAGGTGAGTCTTCAGTACTCCTTGTTTCTCCTATGCGGGGCCCAAAGAGAAAAGCTTCTGTGCGGCTTGAGATAGGAGTGTAAGGGGTAGGAGAGATGGTGGTATTGGTGGTCCCCACCATATGAGATGGGGGGACGTGATTTGGGATAGGGTAGGCGTGGTGGATCCCACCAGAGGAGATGACACGCCCAGGGAGGAGTTGGATAAGGTTGGCCCCCTCTGGGTTGAGGCAGAGGCAAAATTAGGGTTTGGGCTAGAGCTCACGGCTGGGGTTGTGGGGCCAGAGGTGATGGCGCCACTAGCTTGGGTGTTTGTGACCCCACTTGCAGTAGATAAACTCGTGGGGACACTAGGGATATTTGGAGAATTTGTATTCTCTGAACTCTGCCTCCTGGTTTCAACCATATCTTCTTAAAACCGAGATAATGACCTCCCACTGTGGTCGCCAAATGTTTTAGGTGTAAAACAATAAAGAGAATCTGAGGGGTAAAGTATGAAGTGTGATGATATAATAAAAGATTATGATGAATTCGAGAGGTCAAGATCGAACAAGACTCGCCTAAACCAAGAAATGGCCGTTCGAGTATTGCTTCAGTTACAAGAAGAGGATATAGGGTTGGTTTAGGGAGGGAAGCAGAGAAAGATGAGATCAGAGAATTGCTATGATTTTCTGTGATGTTGATGATTGAATTGCTAAAGAAGATTGGATATTCAGTTCTCACTAGATATTAAATGCTGAATGAGAAGAGTTAATCAATTATCGATGAGATTGATTGATTGAACTTGCACTGAATTAAACTGTTGAACTTGTCTGTTCTGTCTTTCCAAACTGGTCGAGTGACCTATTTATAGCAATAGAATTCCAACTGATCTCGTAAGAAGTGGAAGAGTGGGAGTGTGGAGTAAGTGGGGCAAGTCTTGCGCCTAATATTAGGGAAGAATGAACCGCCCACTTTCTCATCCCCTCTTTTCAGCAACGTTCACACGACTTAGCTTTCTTTCTCGTTAAGTGATTGAG
>JAJJMA010348084.1:3818-15968 GCA_023529015.1 Papaver nudicaule
TCTCTGGAGTGCTGAGCAAAGTAAGAAGGAAAATTTAAACACGAATTTAGAGTAAGAAAAATATCAATAAAGTAATGTGTGAATTTGTTATCAAACAATACCAATCTACCTTTTTCAACATTTCTTCATGTCGTAAACAGGCCACCTCATTATCAAAGTTGCAGGCGAATTGTTTCAGTTTATCTAAATGAATCCTGGATTCATCCTCTACAGCCCTAAGACGTAGAATCTCAGCACGAGCATCCCTCAGGATTGAAGACTGGGCAGTAAAGCCAGATTCAAGACTATCCCTCTCAAAAGCCAATGAGCGCAGGGAATTCTCTAATGTAAGAATTTTCCCAGTTGTACCTTGAGAGGAATCTTTCCACCAACTAATTTCACTAGTTGCGCTCATCCTAAAGGAGTCATATTCGTTTCTAAGAGACACTAACTTATCTTTTAGTTCGCAGCACATAAAGTTTAGCTTGTTGGAAGCATCCATCTTATGGTTCCATTTAAGCATCATTTTTATTATCTTAAGCTCTAACGAGGACTCACGTTCACGAAGGCGAAGGTTGTCAAGGTACAAGGCCATAGGATCCGAAGGGATTGCCACTAACCAGATAAGAATAAATTTAGAAAGTACTCAAGCAAACGCAATCATTACAATCGAAGAAGTATAAAGAAATAAGTACTCACCAGTAACTTTAGCTTCAGCAGCAGATTTCTCTTTTCGTGCTTTCTCAACATTAGCACGCAATGTCTCTGCTTCACGCTCCAATTCCTCAATGCTTAATCCTTCGTCCTCTTTTAAGGATCTCTCGAGTTCAGCAATGCGTTCTCTTTCAACAATTAACTCTTTCTCATACTGCTTGTTGCGAGCTTCAAGCATTAAGGACTTGCAGTGGAACAATTGCCGGAGAAGGAAATTGGACTGGTGGGCCTTAGCCATCTGTGTAGAACAATACGAAATCAGAATAAAGATAACTCGTATACCAAATAAAAATTGAGAAAAGGGAAACTCACCAAAAGAACATTATTCTGAGGCAAACCATAAGCCTCGCCATCTGCATACTTGAACAATTCCTCAACTGAGGAAGAAGGGGCCAATTCAAAATTCTGCTCAACATAACTTGAAGGATTTGCAGTCCAAGCTTTTTTCACAATTTCAAAGGGTGTAGCACGCATACGAGCACGCAATGCTGCCTCAACACCCGAATCACTGGTACTTGAAGTAGCAGAAGGCCCAGAAAAATAACCATGGTCAAGACCCCAACGGAAAATGGCGTTATCATTTGTAAGATCAATACCCTCAAAATCTAAAACTGCAGTTTTTCCTCGGGAATCATGAGAACCAGGTGCCATTAATCGAAGTGGACTTTCCAATGATTGCTTTACGGATTCTAGAATCTCAGCATTAGATTCAACCCTTTGTCCCTCAGTGTCGACCTCAATAGTGACTTGAGCTTGAGCCTCAACGTTGAGAGTCTCACTAGAGGTCTGGGCAGCATTACTCAAAGCCGCTTTAAGACTCCATCCCAAGACAGGAGAAGAAGTTCTAGGAAGCGAGGACAACATACTAGAAACCCCAACTGACTGAGTGCTCGATGCCGCACCACCAAGATTACCAAACCCTTTCCCAAAGGAGAATTCACCAGTCGTGCGGGCAGGGGAAGGATTTTTGACATCTTTGGGACGCCTTTTCTCATTGTCAGTACCTTCACTTTCCTTATCATTTAAGAACATGCTTTCAAATCGGCCTTCAGTCAAATCACCCTCGCGATAAGTAGATTCCAGAAGTGATTGTTTCACTTTATGCTGGGATTGACCCACCAAGTCAATATGAAAATCTTGGTCTTGAGTTTCTCCTCCGCCTTCCGCCTCATCAACGGTATAGTCAGCATCATTGTGAGCCTCTTCATCTACATTTTCAGGACTATCGGCTTCATCATCAAGAGGGGAAGACAATTTAGCTTTCTTAGAAGCCTATGGCACAAGTTAGGCAAAATACGTGTTAGGGGCATGATAATAGATAAGGAAAAATAAATACCAATAAAATTACGAATAACACGTACCCTGCCAGTTTCAATATCATCACCTTCTTCTACTTCACCAACTTCAGAAGCGGTCTCAGCTCCTTCTGGAGAGGCCTATAAAAAAGGTTGCAAGAAAAGTCCTTACTATGAAAACTTAAAGTATCAGGCAACAATTTAAATAAGAAAAGAAGAACTCAGCTACGTCCCTCACCTGAGCATAATCAAAGCTAAAACCAGTGAAGTTAAAAGCCCAAGGACAGTAATCTCCATAACGATCGGGATGACATTCTCTGGGAGGCCCAGTTCGAGACTTATCATTCCATTGCCAGCCCCAGGCCCAGGGACCAATTATTTCTATAGGAGTGGAGTCCCATTTGAAGTCATGAGTCTTACGCAAAATGTCAGAAGCAGGCAAAGGAGTGGGTTCATCATCGTTCTCAGTACCAGGAACAATGAGTGACTCAAGCTCCTCTAAGAGACGCACTTCACCCCTCTTACGATGAAGACGCTTGGGCCCAATGCTCCATTTAACTCTGTTGGTAGGAGCCATGAAATCCCCATAGGTCTTGTTAAAATTTTCAAAAGTATACAGTTTTTTCTGTTTAGGGTCAGGCTTGTAAGACTTCATTCTGCTGAGACCTTTAGAGCGAAGTCGACACTCACCAAGAATCCTCCACCAGTTACCATTGTAAATAAATACAGGACGAGAATAAGAAGCTTTCCCTTTCTTAGGCCTATTCCTATGAGCCAGAACGTCATAGAAAAAGGTGTCTCCATTCTCATAGAGAGGAAGACGCATGCCAGCCTCAAGAGCTCCAACAGTTGTCAAGAGATGCTGAGAATCATAAGGGTAATTCTTTATCATATCGTAGGTAAGACGGTCCCCTTGATTAGGATCAAAAAAACGAACTTCAAATCCTTCGAGATGATGACGCCTTTTAAAGTCTTCGAGATCAATGTCCTTATAACTGTTACAAGGAAAATCCAGCCTAGACTTCTTCTTTTTATTCTCATTCTCATACCCTTGAGGAGGTGGCTCAGGGAATGGAGAGCGAGATCTAGGTGACTGCGCTTTGGGAGAGTGCTGAGGAGTAGGAGAACTAGGTGGTGCTGGTTTTTGAGATTTCCTTTTACTGCGAATGGTGGCAAGCTCTTTTCCCGAACTATAAGTGGCTACGGTTTTCACGACTCTAGGATTATCTTTGACAGGACTGCCCTCAGCATCATCCTTGGCAGATTCGGATGGTTCAGTTATAGCAGACCTGAGCTTTCTTGGCTCCTTTATACCTTCTTTATTCAAAGAAGACATTGCTGAAACAAGAGAAAGCCGAGTCAATGAAAGTATTTATTAAGATATATTCACAAAAAGAATGAGACATCAATGTTACAATAAAATGATCTCACATAAAGAGTGGGGCATTGATGCTCTAAGTACATATGTGTGCTCACCAAAATATCTGAGTTCAATGTCATATGGTGTTCTCACAGAAAGAGTGAGGCATCAATATTGCGATACAATAATATACTCCCACAGAAATGAGGAGACTTCAAAATAACATTAAAGACCCAAGTCAAAATGAAGGTACTCAGTAAAATGTTCTCACACAAAGAGTGGGGCATTAATTCTCTGAGTACATTGCAAAACCGCAGTAAAGATACTTTAACCAATACTGATACTCAATAAAATGATCTCATCCAAAATAATGGGGCAGTATTTACCCATGAAATAAAAGGCGGGAGGCATGAGAATTTTTGAATTCAAACAAACTCAGCAGTCATATAAGATAGTAACAAGGAGCAAAGAGCAGTGTAATCATGCAATACATCAAGCCAATCAGGCATAATACCCAAACAGATAGACCCTCTGGATCGATCTTTAAAGACCACGTTCATATGAAAGGATTAAAATTAATGATTCCCTAGGATTCACATCATAGCAGAGAACAGGGGCAAAGTATATATACTTTTGTATAAATGTGTTCTCTGCCATGATTCAAAACCCAGGAGCATAAGTAAAACTTCACGTAAACATATAAAGAACGATGGCAGGGGCAAGGGATGCAAGAAATACACCAGCCTCAACAAATCTAAGGGAGCATACTCGAATCAAAACAAGCGAAACAAGCAGAAGGATGACATCTTCTAAATCTAGACGAGATTATACACATGCAACAAACAAAAACCCTAATTTCAGCCAAAACAGTGAGAAAAACCCTAAAACTAGTCAAATCCTTCGATTTATCAAAACCCAATTATAAACACTCATCAAAATCCAGTTATGAGCAAGAATCATACATCAGGCGTTAATTTCAAAGAACATAGAAGCAGAAATAAAATGCAAGAAGAAGACGCACCGATTATATAGCTGCGAAGGAAGGACAGCAACAGGTACAATAACTATCGTCTCTCTCAAGGGAAAGGAGCTTTGAAGAAGAAGAAAACAAAAATGAAGATTTTCCTAGTACTAAAGGCTGAGTAATACTAAGAGAATGAAAAGTAAAGAGGATTGGAAGTTTACGGTTTTATATAAGGAATGAAATCAAAAGAGTGTAACCGGCGCGAATTCCAAGGAATCAGAATGCAACGTGGGATTAAAAATGAAGAAGAAGGGTTATCGGTACCATTCTACCCTTGGGGCAACCCAAACCCGAATGCTAACCGACAGGGGCAAACTGTTGGTGCAAAGTACCCACCACCCACGTGTAAGCATTTGAGAAACAGAAGTAGGATAAAACAGGTGGGAGTAAAGCACCGAGTAAGACCAAAGGACACAACAACTCATCTCAAGAGAGAACATAGATGAAGGGCTGAGAAGGAGCCACGACAGTCCTGATGGGACAAGTATCTTGAGAGACAGCTGTGAGGCATGGCAAACATCCAACCACTTTCATTAATGCACGGTCAGAGCAAGTCATGAGTCAAGGGACGCGTGTTGAGTTTATAACGGTGGAAACAAGAGTAGGCCGCACATGTAAAGAGATTTCAGTTGTATGTTAGTAAAAGGCCGCAGACTAAGGGAAGAAAGCCGCACTACCAAAGGAGACATAAGGACCCCACCAGGTGTGAATGCAAATACCTGGGAACCGCCTCATAACTCTTATAAATACTTAGCTTAGTATGATGGGTTGAGGAGGAACTTTTGGGTACAAGAAGGAGTGAGAGGAACTTAATAGTCAGTTGAGAGTGAATTACCTTTATCAACATCATCTTGTAACCTTACTCAAAGTCATTTAAGACTAAAACTTGTATATTGTATTATGATTACCACCTTCATATGAATGATCAATTATAGCTTTAAAGAAGTAACTTAGTGTTCTCAGCTATTTATGTGCTTAATGGATGTTATTCCTTTATATTAGGAAGATGCAAAGACTCGATAATTTATATATCATTTAAGTTAGTGACGTAAGACCAGGATAGTTTTATGCACAAACAGTTTGGCGCTAGAAACAGGGACAACGGTATATAGGTAAAGGATTTATCCTTCCTGTGTTGCTTTATGTTGTAAGGTTTACAAAGTCCACAATTTCCAGGTTAAAGTGGCTTGAAATAGTGAGGGATTAGCGGCGCACTCACTGCTAAGATTGTCAAATGGAGAACTCAAAGGAGAATCAGAGTTCGAAAGCCAGAACCAGGAGTATGACGAGAGAGCAAGTTGACGTAAGGGATGCAGATGCTACGGAGCATAGCAGTGTCACTCCAGCGACGATGGCTCGTAACTTGGTGGCAGGGACAATTAGTCCAGCAGCTGAAAAGGCCGCATCGGAAAAAGCCGCAGCCCACAAAGCAGCAACTGAAAAAGCCGCAAGAAAAGGTGAGGCCGCCGAAAAGGCCGCAATAAATAAAACTGCAGCAGAAAAAGCTTCGGTACAGAAAAAGTTACTCTTTGATCATCAAGCCTCATGCTGGGCAGCCGCACAGCAGGCAGCAGAAGATAAAGCCTCAGCACAGAAAGCCTCAATAGAAAAAGCCAAGGCAGAGGGCAAGGCAGCAATGAATAAGAGCGCAGCCCCCAAGACTAACATGGGAGATAAAGAAGCCGCAGACCTTGAGGCCGCACTGAAAGCTTCACGACTAGAGGTCAGGGACTCAACATTTGTGGTGCCTAATCAACCTTATGGGATCCCTTTAACTAGGCCCGCTAAGGTAAGCCCCCATCAACCCACCATATTTTTGGGAGAAACAAGTGCACTCCCAAGAGGAGCGGGAGTGTTACAGGAGTTATTTTCCAACAAGAGACAAAGAGAGGAAGATCCAGTAAGGCCAGTCCTAGTCGAGGGAAAAGACGGTGTCTTAAGGACTAATGACCGCACATACTTGACAGAAGAAAGCCGACAGTTAGTAAGAGAGCTCCGCGAGTTTCAGCTGGAAGAGATGAAAAAATTCAAGTCAACATTCACGGACGCCCTTTCCCAATTAGCAAAAGAAAACCCGGTGCTCAAAGATAAGGAAGAAAAGCTGGAGAAAAGGCTCCAAAAGAGAGAGGAAGGAGCAGCAGAGAACAACTCGGTTGGGAGAGTCCAAGAGTCAGAGGACAATCAAGTAATTCCTTATGTCGGACCAGGTCAACCTCAACCGCTTCAATGCGTACAACCAAGGTATGTCTTGAAAACCAGGGCCATACCCCCAAAGGAAAGAGAAGCATATTATAACCCCTATGAAGATGGCGGGGAAGATTATAACGATGCTGAGCCCAATTATGTACGCACCAGTGGAAGGGACAGACAACGTGAAGATATGGAGCAGATGCGTCAGGAGATCAAAATGCTGAAATCCAAGCAAGGAGGTGGACATTTGGAGGACGCAATGAAGGATTCCAGATCAACCCCTTTAGTACCAAGGATCAGTTTCTATAAGCTTCCTGATAAGTGTAAACCTCCTGTATTCCTTTGTTTTGAAGGACAAGATGATCCCACTATCCACTTAAGATATTATAGGAGGGCAATGGCTCAGTGGGAGTGGGATGACAAAGTGATGTGCAGGTTTTTTCCATCGAGTCTAAAAGGCCCTGCCCTAGCTTGGTATGATGATCTTCCCTCACACTCAATCCACACCTTTGAGGAATTAGCAAATGCTTTCATCACCAAATACTTGTACAATAAAAGGACTAAAGCCGGTTTGGATCGAATGTTCGCCTTGGCCATTGGACCTAGAGAAACATATCAAGAATTAAGAGATAGGTGGATTAAAATTGGACAAGAAATAGGAAGTGTAAATCCGGAGATCAGCATCAACTGCTTTAAGTGGGCTCTTGACCGCATGAGTAACCTTTTTGTAGACATACACAGCCAAAAGCCCAAGACTGAAGGAGATCTCATGGTCCTGATTGACAAGCATGTCAGACTCCAAGAAATTCAGAAAGATAATCCGAGAGCTCAACCCACTGCAAAAGCCGCACGCCGCACTGATTTGATTGAGCCTGAGCCCTCAGCACCCAAGAGGACTTACGAGCCAGTAAAAGCACCATTCGTAGATAAAAAAGCAAGAAAAGAGGATTACAAGCGAAATGATAGCAAGCCGAGTAACTTCAAGAAAAGAAAGTGGGAAAAAGTAGCATTTGAGGATATTGTGTATACTAAGTTGAATACGGGGGTCACTCACATCATGGCAGATATCAAGAATCGTCAAGACTTTGAATGGCCGCACACTCGAGGCAGACATCATGAGAGAACAACAAATCACCCAGAGAGGTGTGAGTATCATGACTTTAGGGGACATACCACAGAAAGATGCAAGAACCTTAAAGACCAAATTCAAAAAATGGTGAATGCGGGAAGTTTGAATGAGTATGTGTTGAATCCAAATGAAGTGGTTATTCCGCAAAAAGATAAAAATGTGAAGTTGCCTGACAATCAAGTTATCTACATGATAACCCATTCGGAACACTATGATCAGTCCCCTACGGGAGATGTAGGACGAAGGTTAAGAAAAAGAATGGAAGACCATGAGATGTTTAAAATTGATGGAGTAATCACAGAAGATTGGGAAGAATGGATGGCAGCCCCACTCACATTTTCTTCTGAGGACGTAAATCAAGAGCTTGAGACCCATAATGATGCATTGGTCCTCACTCTACCGATTTCAGGGTGGAACGTTACTAAGATCTTAATGGATGGAGGAAGTTCCTTGAATGTATTATTCTATGACACCTTTAGACGAATGGAATTTACTGATGAACAGCTTACGCCCTCACGGTTTACCATTTATGGATTCAATGGTGCGGTCTCCAAGCCAAAAGGAGAGATAGTATTGGAGGTGAGAGCAGGACCGATTCGAGTAAACACAAGATTCAGTGTGGTTGAAGCTCCCTCTCCTTACAACGCGATCATGGGAAGATTATGGGTACATCGATTAAAGGGAACAGCTTCCACATACCATCAATACTTACGGTTTCCAGGCCCTCATGGAGAACTTCAAATTAAAGGTGACCAAATGGATGCAAGGAGCTGTCAAGCTGAAGAAACGCAGCACAATGTAGAAAAGGTGCAGGCACTCCAAAATTTGAAGAAGGAGCGAAAGGAAAATGTAAAAGAAGAAAAATACCAGCAATATCTTAGAGACGTTGAGTGCCAGAGATTAGAGTGCGGTCCAGTCATCACTAATAGTGTTAAGGCTCCAACCCACAATGATCTCACGAGGGAAGTACTCAACACTGAAAAAGTCACTACAACAAGCAAACCAGATGATCTCACTATACATAATGATCCCACAAGGGAAGTACTCAACACTGAAAAAGGCACTAAAGCAAGTATGCCGGACAGTGAGACCGTCAAATAACAATTAAAGAAAGCTCCCCTCTTTAGTAGTCCCCCACCTACCTTTTCTGCATTAGAGCCAACGAAAGAGGTGAATATAGGTAATGAGGACCTACCAAGAATGATAAAAATAGGTACGCTGATGGGAAAAGAGCGGGAGTATCAGTTGCATGAACTCTTAAAAGAATATGCGGACATTTTTGCGTGGAAGATGTCAGATATGCCAGGCATAGACCCGGAAGTAGTAACCCACAGGTTGAGGATCAAGGAAGGATCAGTACCCTTCAGACAAAGGGTGCGAAAGGTGTCCTCAGAGTGCCATCAAGAAGTGGAGAAAGAACTCAAAAAGCTTTTGGAAGCAGGATTTATTAGAGAAGTCATCTGTCCTACCTGGATTTCGAATATGGTCCTAGTACCAAAAAAGAATGGAGGAATACGCATTTGTATTGACTTCACCAACCTCAACAAAGCTTGCCCTAAAGACAGTTACCCATTGCCAAGTATTGATCAGTTAGTGGATGCCACAGCAGGTCATGAGCTTCTTTCCTTCATGGACGGATACTCTGGATACAATCAGATTGCCTTAAACAAAGATGATCAGGACCACACCGCATTTTTCACCCCTCATGGGCTATATTGCTACACAAGGATGCCCTTTGGACTGAGAAACGCAGGAGCAACTTATCAAAAGCTGATGGACAAGATATTCAAGCCATGGATAGGTCACACTTTGGAGGTCTACGTGGATGATATGTTAGTCAAAAGTAAAAAGGCAGCTGATCATTTGGATAACTTAAGAGAAATTTTTCAGGCAATGAGATCATGCAAGATGAAAGTCAATCCTGAGAAATGCACTTTTGGAGTCACATCGGGAAAATTCTTGGGATACTTAGTAACGAAAAGAGGAATTGAAGTGGATCCCAGCAAAATTGAAGCAATAGTAAATATGCCTTCGCCTAATAGTCTCAAGCAAGTTCAAAAGTTGAATGGAAGTCTGGCAGCTCTAGGAAGGTTTATTGCGAGATTTTCCGATAAGTTGAAACCTTTCTTTAATATTTTGAAAAAAGAGAGTGAGTGCGTGTGGAATGAAAGTTGTGAGGAAGCGTTTCTGAAAGTTAAAGAGTATCTATCTTCCATACCAATACTACAAAAGCCTGAACCGGGAGAAGTCTTGGCACTCTATATTGCGGCAACAGATAACGCAGTAAGTGCGGTGTTAGTAAGAACTGTCACTAAGGTGGAGCAACCCATATACTACATCAGCAAAACTCTCAACCAAGCAGAAAGAAATTATACTAAAATAGAGCAATTGATATTGGCATTGGTTTTCGCCTCGCAGAAGCTGCGCACTTATTTCAGACTCACTGGATAAGGGTCCCCACAAAAGCCCCACTCGGAACGGTTTTGAAAAATGTATCAGCAATAGGAAGAGTGGCTAAATGGAACGCACAATTGGACCAGTTTGATATTATATTTGAGTCTCGAACCTCTATGAAGTCTCAAGTCTTAGCAGATTTCCTTGTAGACTTACCACTGAATGATGAAACTGAAGTTGAGAACTTTCCAGAAGAAATTGAGAAAGGAAAAGAGCCTAGCAACATCCTGGAGCCCTCAAACACAAGAAGATGGGAGGTATTTGTGGATGGATCCAAAAATGATGAAGGAAGTGGGATAGGAATTGTCATTACCACTCCTACAGGTGATAGAATGGTGCACTCCTTACGTTTGGAATTTGGTGCGGTCACAAATAATATAGTTGAATATGAGGCGGTTATTCATGCGTTAAGAATCATCCTAGAACTTGGAATATCAGATGTGCGACTTACTAGTGATTCACAGTTAGTCATAAGACAGTTGGAATTAAAATACTCACACCTTGGATGACAACTTAGTGTCTTACATGACTTTGGCGCAAAGCTTGGTATGTCAGATACCTAATATCTCACTCAGGCACTTATGCCGCAAAGACAATCGACATGCAGACGCACTGGCTTTCATTGCCTCCATGACCCGCAATCAAACAGAGACGTCACTTAAGTTGGGAAGGATCTATGAGCCATCAATAAATCTAAAAGCCCCCTCAGAACAGTGCCTTGCGACAAGATCAGGCATGAGTCACCAATGGAATACTGGCCCTGGACCAGAAGAAAGTTTGGGAGATGGAACAACTTTTCAAGATGATGAGATATTGCCTCAGACAGTTGAGAAAGGAAAAAATGCCGCACTACTACCAAATGAAGACGAAGGAAACCCAGCAAAAAGGGCCCGCATTAGATTTCCTTTGAAAGAAAATGATTGGAGAATTCCCCTAATACAAAACTTGAACGGCACAACATTAGCAAATGCGTCAGATATAAAAAAGGCAGACATGAGAGTAAGGAATTACAGGTTAAGGGATGGGATCTTGTATCGCCAGTCTTTCCTAGGACCCTTACTAAGATGTTTATCACAAGAAGAGGGCCATGAAATATTACTTGCAATTCATTACGGTGATGCGGGAAATCATAGTGGAATGAGATCTTTGGCGCGCAAAGCTAAAACCCAGGGATATTATTGGCCTTTCATGAACAGAGACGCCGCCAATATGTCTCGCCGATGTGAGGAATGTCAGCGTTTCGCTAGGAAGATAAAAGCTCCTGCAACAACACTCAATACAGGAATGAGCCCTTGGCCCTTTGTGAAATGGGGAGTGGACATCGTAGGACCACTGGTGGAAGGTACAAAGAAAAGAAGATACATAATAGTAGCCACAGATTACTTTACAAAATGGGTAGAGGCCAAGGCACTCGCACGGATTAGAGATATCGATGTGTTTAAATTTTTGTTTGAGAACATAATATGCAGGTTTGGAATACCTGCAATTATAGTCTCAGATAATGGAAAGCAACTTACGGGAAAGAACATTGATAGACTTTTTAACGCTTTCAATATTCAAAAGAGCAAATCAACGCCCATTTACCCTCAGAGTAATGGTCAGGCAGAGGCAACCAATAAAACTATTGCCTTGAATTTGAAGAGAACTTTAGATCTCAACAAAAAAAGCTGGTGTGAACAACTACACAACACTCTGTGGGCTTACCGAACCACAAGAAAAGAATCAACGGATGAGACTCCCTTCTTATTAACTTACGGGGCAGAGGCAGTAATCCCAACAGAAGTCATTATACCAACAACAAAAACCGAAGCTTGGGAAAAAATGCTCAACACAGACCTTATGCTCGAAAAGCTTGATGACGTAGAAGAAAGAAGAGAAGTGGCATTACAAAGAATGGAAAATTACAATCGAAGGCTGGCTGCAGAATATAACAAAAAAGTAAAGCTAAGGAATTTTGTAGTGGGGCAGTATGTGCTAAGAGAAATCCCGCCTTACCAGAAAACAA
>JAJJMA010348095.1:0-17663 GCA_023529015.1 Papaver nudicaule
CTAAAATGAACGGATTGATTAAACTTACAATTATGCTTTTATTTCCGTTGGCTACGTGTAGATGATAAACAATTCCATACTGGTAGAGGAAGAAACGGAAGGAAAGAACAATCTCCCAGAACCTCCCAGAAAACCCAGTGGATTGGAGGTGCTCCTGTTCTTCTTCCCACCATGACTCCCAGCTCTTGCTTGCAGGGACACCAATACCCCCCCTGCTGTTTATCCATTTTGACCAGTCGTCCCAATCTTCAACTATCTTCTGCCACTCAAAGCCCGATGGATTGAATAGGAATGGTCCGAACAACCAAGATATCACCAAGAACCAGATCGAGAAAGTGTAGAGTGCATAAGATCGAGAGTCAGGTGTGGCAGCACCATATATCCGGTAAGCAATCAGCAATACCATCAGTTCTAGTCCCTTCACAAAATGACTCCTTGAATACATCCTGTAGTTCTCGGCAAATTTCTCGTGACGAACAACAAACCCACGTCCAGTGGCTCTATACTTGGCTCCACCGTGCAACACTGTGCGTCCAAAATAATGGGTCTTTGTCCCAAGAGAAAACGTGAAAAAGACGGCTGCCAGCTGAAGCTGCATAATAATTATGTCACTCATTGCAGTCCTAAACCCTCTCTCGAGTCCAATTTCCATTACCATGGGCAAGGCCATCAAGAAACCTATCTGAACGAGAGATTGTGATGCCATCGCTGCCTGCAGAGGATCATCTCCCTTTGCCCTTGCGAATTTCATAATCGACTCCTCCAACCCACTCAATGACAAGTAAAGCTTTCCGTACAAGAAAACATAAACGACAAGGACAACCATCTGCAAAAAAGTAACAATACCAAATATAACATAGTTCAGATTCCAGAAAAGAGACACAGACAAGAGATTGGATCATTCCTGATTAAATATTCTATTTTCTTAACCTTCTCCTAAGGCCAAAACTCACATATATTAAAAGGACAGCATTGTGTCTCCTTCAAAAACATTTACACATCCAACTCATGCCTTAGAAAACCTTTAACATTTGATCTTAATGATGTTTTAGAGCTCTGTTCACTTGACTTCTCATACAAGAGGCTAACTATCTGTAACCAAAAATCAGGTTTTGACAGTCCTCTCTTTAGGTGGGGTTTTGTAGTTTTGAATTTTTCATGATGGAGAGGGTAATTGTAGAAATTGATATAATAGATAATCAATTTAGACAATTCAAAAATGTTGGGTATATTAGGTACAGGTCATTACCATTGAGCTGACGTAAAATCCAACAGTTGTAAAATAACAGGATAGCATGCGGAACATGTCAAATCTATGTCCCAACCGATAGATATCCCTGCTGAGTATTTGCTCTCCATTACCACAAGCAACTTTTGCTTCAAAAAGAGATATTTGGTTAAACCCAACATCTCGTCCTTTTCCGACCTGAATGTACTCGTGGTGAGTTACATTCCCTCGCCGTAAAGTTG
This sequence comes from Papaver nudicaule, assembly GCA_023529015.1. Lineage (NCBI taxonomy): Eukaryota > Viridiplantae > Streptophyta > Magnoliopsida > Ranunculales > Papaveraceae > Papaver > Papaver nudicaule. The sequence continues at coordinate 1,471 of JAJJMA010348095.1, forward strand.
AGTTAAAACCTTCAAAGGAAAAATCGATTTGCAACCTTCAGAAGACAAATAGATATACCCGAAGAGATCTAACATAAAATTTCAGAAGGGAAACTTTATCTTTCAATATATTACCAGCAAATATGTCTTCACTCAAATTAATACCACGTGAAGCCTTACTAATGCCACCTCGAGTTATGTGAAAAATTCTGTCGAATACATCGGGATGGCCATAATGGAATCGAACCCTGTAATAAACAATACAATCAGTAGAAAACAAAACAACAGCTTGTACTTCCACCAGTTTTATACTTCTATTAGATACTTTCGTATTGGTTATCAAAGATTGTTATTACTCCTCATCCCACTAACCAAGTTAAGAAACTATTGGAAGATAAAGCAGGACTTAGATGAGCTACACTACATTCAACATATTAAATGATGAGTTCGATCAAGGTGAAAATTGAAAGTTAATGTTGGACTCATTGCTTCCACTTAAATTTATAGGACTGGACAAAAAAGTGCATAGATAAAGTATTTAGTCTGAGAAAGACGGATAATCAGATAACACAATTCGGGAACGTATGAATGAACCTTACTTTAAGGGTCTTGCAAGAACTCTTTGACCAATGGTGACAAAGCTTGTTTCCTGATTTGACATAAACCAGGCCAAAGAAGAAACACTGTTCCACATGCAAAAATCATCATTAGAATAGACTAGAAACAAGTTCACTTGGCTCACATATTAGAGTTGCAAATATCAAATTAGCACCGCTACAAGACTGACCTTCCAGTAAATATATGTTCACGAACACCTAAAATAGTAGGTGGACGGATTCCATGATCCTCATTGAACTCTTCCAAAAGGTTACGCATTTTAAAAGCTTCTTCCAAATAATTGTCCTACATAGAGATTGGGCACATGAATCAGATACTTAAGCAAGTGATATGATAAATAACTCCAAGGCACAGGTACAAGTTAAATGTCACACGGAATTTACCTGGTTCATGTCAATGGTTTGAAGGGCTTCACCTCGGGTAAATATTATAGCGTGGTTTTGATTTTCAGGCTTCCCTTCCCCTATCTTTGCTGCCCCTGGCAACTTTATCCGGTAGATTTCCTTTTTGGAGAAAAGATAGATGTCATAAATAGATAGATATCATAAAAGATAGGTTTTTCCCTGTCTCATGGTTTGTAACTTTTCAGTTCAGACTATAATTTTGACCTCTACTTCAGTCAAAACATATGTCACATATAACAACAACTGCAGTTTAATATATCAACATAGTGCATCCTAACAAGTAGTTCCAGATCACTGCTCAAGTGATCACAGGAAACACCCAAGGTGGGTCTTTCAAGAGGTGGAGAATTAAAAAGAATCTGAAGGAAAGAACTGTTGTTGAGCTAAGCCAAACAAGAAATTGAGCCATGGGCCCTTCCTAGATTAAGATCTATCTTTGGTAAAAAGAAAATGAAAGATGGTATCGAAAACTAAAACAATTGGAAAATGTTGAAAGTTAGGCCTAAGACAAAATAACGGATGAAGACTGAGCTGGTTTGGACAAATGACAGTAGTTATCAGAATCTTGGTGGAAGAATATGATGTTGATATGACTTCAAAGAAAGTTACCTGGTCAAGGTTGTCAACAGCTTTGATCAATACAGAATAGTAGACCTTCTGTACACGGCCACCTTCACTCTCCTCCACTTCATCAATATATGCTACACGGAGAGATGGATTACTGTGCGAAAATCACCAGAAATTAGCTGACTGAACTTTATAAAAAAAAAAAAAAATACTCACTGTCAAACAGTCAACATAACAAAAAGAAGTAAATATCAATTCGGCTGCTAGTGATACGGAAACTTACTTAACCATCAAGTTCAGAATGTCTGTTGCACGGCGATCACCACTTCGCTTCTGATTTCCATAATTTTGACAGGTTGCAACATATGTAAATTTCATATCAGCTACAGCTTCTAGTTGAGCGTAGAGAGACCTTTGACTTTTCTTATCTTCCTCAGAAGGAACGGTAACTGCTTTGTATCCTTCTAAGATCTCTGCAAGTTACAAAATAAAAAAATTCATGACATACTATTTATTGCATCTCCACATACCTAAAAAAACAAAGATCTTTTTATTTTTGGTAAATTGTTTGTTACCTCTTTCCGTAGCCATATCAAGAAAAGCTTGAAGCTTCAAAGCCCTTCTATAGTACATCATGCCTCTAACTACAAAAATGCCGGCACAGTGCAATTCCCATAAGCATAGTTGAAATTTGAGATACTATAAAGTCAATTAACAACTCGTCATCATATACATACCAGTTCTGCACAGTGTTTGTCCTCTCAGGGAAACCCAATGACGAAGATGCAAGATGTTCTCCTCATTTCCCCAAACCTCACTTGACTTTTTACAATTAAGTCTCTCCATGAAGTTGTTCCATTCATCTATAAGAACCGAGTAAATGGTGAGTAGAGACTATATTACTAACACCAATCATATTGAACATTATCTACGTTTATTTCAAACCTGGGAAGATTTTTTGCAGGTAAAAAACGATTGATACACCATCTTCATTCTCCTGCTCAAGCTCACTCTTAGAATAGACTGTCTCCTCACTGTAGTACGGAGTCATCACACTGCCACCATATATAATACAAACTGATTAAAAGGCCCCAATAGCAACAGCAAATTAAGAAAAGACTAAAAGACTCCATTAACTCTGATAGTGAGTGACCTAAATTAAACATTTTAACCTTATGCCCACCAAATCTTTTGAAGCAAAGATATTGTAAGGTAAGTGGTTCATTCAAGATATCCTAGCAAGTTTACAGTCATCACCAAGAGTTTCGATTATACCAGAATAACTCATAAATTGTTCTAATATAGTAAATAGTGACACAGAAAAGGATCTCTAGGAGTTCTAGCAGATTTCCACAAAAATTAACAAGAGAGAAATAAAGCAGACAATGGCAATTCTACACATGAATGACATAAGATCTGAACGCCATGATAATTTATCACGTATAATTAACAGAAAAATAACAAATCATTTATAAGAAAAAATAAAGACAAATCTAACCTGAAAGAGAGCATTTTACGAACTCGTGGAGCACGTGGCATGTCCATGAATAAGGAGTTTGTGAAGAAAGCAATCCTTCTACGCGCTTCGAGGTTTGTTGGCACATTCACCGCAGATTCTTTAACCGTCAAAAGGAGATGGAGACGCCTTATCTGAAACCATAAACCGTGTCATATATAACTACCCATAGATAATTTCTGCAGCAGTAAACCAGCGCACATTTACCTGTTCTTCCCACTGCGCTGTAGCAACAGGAGGGAACACAATAGCAGGCTTTGGGTCAGTACCAGCAAAAAGTTGTCTCCGTGGGACAGAATCCTTAGTACCGTGTCCAAGCTCCACTAATTCACTAAAAACAATGTGGAAGAAAACAAAAACAACGGAAGTACCAGGTGAGACATTTTTACTCGAAACATTTAATTTTTATCCTGATTAAAAACGCAAAGAGGCAAAGATTACCAACCGAATCTCATTAACCATCATGTCATGGGTTACTACTTCTAACATGTCCTGCAGAAGTAATACTACAGTATCTCGTTTAGATTCATCGCCCTCTTTCTGAAATATTGTTACGAGAAGATATACATTAATACATGCCTAGATGACAAACCGAACGATGACAGACTGCATATATTATATGAGAAAGATAAAATGAAGCAGTTAATAATTTAAAATGACTCACCAGGATACCGACAAGCTCCACAAATTTATTGCAAAGAGTAGGCAGGGGCTTCATTCTGAAATTTGCAAGAAATGTACTCTTCCGAATGTTACCTTCAATTTCTTTGATAATGATACCAATTATCCTGTAACATAAAGAGGCATATTGGTTAAGCAAGATGCAACTGACCACACAGAGATAACACAAGGTCTGACCAACATAAGTTACACGTAGTTGTGCTGCAGAAATGACAAGCTAATTTTGGGGTAGAAATTTGATATCAAATGTTAAAATAGCACAGAAACAATAATAACCTTTTCTCATTTTCCCCGACAACCAGAACATTGAGGATGAGTTTAAATGACTCGTAGCATTCGATCACAGCACATTTCATATATTCATCGGCACATATCCTTTTCCAGAGATCAGAATCCCGGGTTCGAAATTGGGCTGCCATATCTAATGCTATTGGGATCTGCAAGATATGTTTTTGATAAAATGTAAAAACAAAGGTAGCTTCAGAAAAGAATACTATAATGAATGAAAGGTACGAAACCAACCTTGCTAGCAAGCAAGAACGGGGGCCACTGAATTAAATTCAGGCTCGGATCAGATGTATAAGGCACAAGCAACAGATCCATTTCCCTGTACCAAAAAAGAACTCCATACTTTTAATTTTACCAGATTACAAAACCCTAAAAGCCAGTAGAAAGCAGAACGAGAACCAATATCGCACATAGGAGCTGTTACCTGTCACTTATTAGGTCTTCTTCTCTGAAACTGCATATAACTTCATTCCATAACTGAGCAAACTTAGCAGCTTCACTTCTCCTGCTTGCTGATACCTGTAAAGCAAAATATAAAACCATAACTATTCGGCAAACATATTGCTTTCACTATAATGCATTTAAACATCACAATGTTGAAACACGGGATATACCTCAGCAAATTTTTTCGAGAAAGAAAATCCCCTTTTCCGAGTATCATCAGAAGGAACCAAACACTCGTTGAAGGCTCCGGGTAAAGATTGGAAACGTGATCTTAGCATGCCCAGAGTCCTTATCTATAAGAAGCCAAAAGTTAAAGTTAATACACATTCATTAATGTGGACTATCCACATTCATATGCATAGCACATTATAATAATGTATGGGTTGATCTGATCCACATAACAAGGATATCATACTCTTTACAAATAAGGCCTTGTATTATCTATATGTGGACACAAAAAGGTGTGGGAAGAGTATTATAATTCGTAATTACTAATTAGTAAGATGAATTAGGGCTTTTTGTGAACTAAAAAGAGGTGTGTCAAGTAAACAGCTATTTGAGTTGCATTCTTGCTGCTAGCCATGCAAATTTATATGTTACCACAGAACCAAGAACATCACAAGTCCATTAGTCAATTTTAATGTGCAAATAAGAACTATGTACATCATTTAGATATTAACAAGAGACATCAACTGCTGGGACTCACAATAAGCAGACAGATTCAAAAAACATTCTTCCTGTCCATAGGAAGATACAGTATCTATCTAATTTTTATGCACTTTGCACGATACATAATTGGTGACTTGGGTGGTTAAGATTACTGACAAGCTTGGGGTTCTCAAATTCGAACAGTTAGGAGTGGCTTGGTCAAGACCAACATGGTTTCACAGTAACTTCAAAGAAACAATTGGGAGTGGCTTGGTCCACTATGATCACGGAATACAGCATGAGATACACATTTAGACATCTTAATGAACTTAGAATTTTTTACCTCCCCGAGACGATCAAAAGCTCCAGAAAACCCACCACACAAGGTTGAGAAAATAGCATACCAAATCTGAGTGTCCATAAAATAAACCTGCACAAGATAAAATCGTGTATAAGATACACATCAAAGTAAAAAAAAGGTTTTTGCTTTGAAAAACACTTCAAAGCAAAAAATCTTATAAAGTTAATAAAAAGCTTAGCTTACCAGAATTACTGGAGCCCAAAGAGCAACAACTGCACCATAATTGTGTGTAGCTGCAGAGACAAGATAACCTTAATCAAGGATCATAGAAGGGTAAAAGAAGAGGATAATTCTGGCAATGTGGTTAAATAAGATACCGTCAGGAAAAAACTCATGCCACTCGTATTGAACATGACGAACATTCATAATAGCTTTAGTTGGCTTCACCAATGTTTTAATCTGGATTAAAGGGATTGAAGAAAGAGGTGTCAGACAGATTAATCGGAAACCAAGGCAAGGACTATTGCTCGTCTTACTAAAATCAGCTCACCTGAATGTAGTAACTGAATGCTAATTTAGAGCACAGAAGCAGCACCCAGAAAAGAGTATACCTAAAATAAAGAAAATACACACCTTGTGAGAAAAAATCTGAACCCACCTAACGTATTAGATTATAACCACAACAAAACCAAGTATGACAACATGAATGTTCATCTTCAAACTCACTTGATAAGGGCAAACTGACTTTCATGCATTCCCCTTCCAACATAAATTCTTGGCTGTAGAAGCGGCAAGTGGTAAGTTGACAACAATAGCGTAAAAAAAACAAAAAAAAAAGGGAAACTAAGACATTTGACGAAGCTTAACATTAAAATAGTGGAAACTGACTTAACATTAAAAGAATTTCAAAACTTTGAAATTGAAAAAGAAAAGTATGAGAGCAAGTGACAGCTGAAAGTTTTTACTATTAGACTATCTACGGATATATAAAACCCAGGTCAGTTAATCGGACTCAGACATGCTTCATGTGGACTTTAATCTCATTAACTAACGAATTACTGTTGATCTAATTTTAGATTATCAACAGTAATTATATTTTCACATTTACAGACATTCACCCCTCCTCTTATCCAGAATTGACTCTTGCAACTACCTCTAGATAGCTCCTACAATTCGCAGCTTGGTGTTCAAGATATATAAGTCTGATTGAACCATTAGCGATTCTTCTAACTCCATAGTACTGAGTATTTTCTTAATTAGGTAGTGGAGAAAAGCCTAGCATTTCTGAAAGTGCTGTCAATCCTCACTGCATTGCAGCCTCAGAACTAAAATTTAATACTGATTCCGCTAAGTATAAGCATATTCGATACCGAGTGCAGCACCAAAACTAGAATCAGATTACGGGGCTGTTCAGACTTTTCGATTGAACTCTGTGCAAGTTATTCGAGCAATTAATCCATTTAATGATGTGTAACTGTTTGGCTTGAATAAAGGCCACCTAGGCTCAATGCAACAACTACGAATACTCTTAGAGAAACTAAGTTGAAGAATGAAGGAAAAGTGCAACAGTAGGATCAACCTAGAACAAATTTAAGAAAAGGGACAAATACCTGTGACCACCATAACAGAAATCTTATGATATGCCAGTCTGAATTTTCAATCCACCTCCGAAGCATGGGAAATATAAACAAAATAGCTGCTAGTAAATTGGGAAGCAGGTACAAAGCCACAGCCATGATATACAGAGGCGGTATTCCCTTCACTTGACGAAACCACTTCAGTAATTCCTTAATTTTTTCAGGAGCAGATTGCGAGGATTGCAAGTAGCACAGTGGAAGAATAATGGCCCATGCAACACTAACTACTATCTTGAGAAGGTTTCTCAGCACATCAGTGAACTTCCACCTATGGTACCCGGGGAAGTTCAAAACAAAGTCCAAAACACCTATCACGGAAAACAAAAACAAAGAAAAGCAACAGAGAGGTAAGAAAATATCAGTAGCAACACCACAGTAACATTACATGCTTGGTTTTTTTGGAAATTGAGAATAAGTATCAGTCAGAAACAACTGGAAAGCCAAATATTCATGCTGATGCACATTATTGCTATACAGCTTATCACTTTTGATTTCCATGAAATCATCCATTAGAGAAAGAAGAATATAAAGAGGAATTGAAGCAAAAGAGGAGAAGATAAACACAATTGGTATGTCCATAATAAATGAGAAATCCGTTTATTCAAATAGATGAACAGCTAATGATTTGGCGGTGAGTTGATCAGATGTATAATTCTTTGATCACAAGTATTTAGGCAGACCCACAGGACATAATTTGTTCCTTACTATTCCAAGGTTTTGAGATCTCATGAGTTACCATCAGTTGTTACCAAAACTGTTTTCAAAAGATCCCCCTTCCCATCTATATTATACATTTTTCAACTTAAGGAAAAATTCATAAACTGAAGAAGTTACATGCCCTAACCATAAAATGCCTAATCAATTTCACAAAGCTAGTATATCTTTTATCTCAACCTCTTAAATAATCTGTGAACTTAATACACTGCACTATGCACTTTGATCAAGCTCTCCGCAAGAACAGATTAGAGAAACCTCGATATCCCAAGGGATAATAAAACTAGTAAGCATAAGAGTCACAAATCAGCTAAAGCTATGTGAGAAAAAATAAATGAATGCACGTGTTTTGGCTGAAGAAATTACTGGCATTGGTTAGCCAAACACTGAATAGGAAAAGAAAAAAAAAAGGTCCATCCACCCATGAATGTCCCTCTAACATGCTCATGGATATTATTAGATTGATTCTTGTTGTAACTAGCCCATACCTTCTTATAACAGATATATACTTGATACACTCATACTGGTTTGTAGAAAGAAAAAAAAATCATAATAGTGAAAACTAAGTAACAATGACGACCAAATTAGAAGTGGAAACAACTGAGAGAGGGTATTCATACTTTGTAAAAAGCGCAAGAAAGCCGCTGTGATAAAGATACTAGAGACTGTGTACAGGATATCCCTTCGAAATAGATCCAATGGTGAATCACCATTCCACGCAACAATTAGCATAGCCTGCAGGCAAAAGATTGAAACGTTCACGGTTATCCTTTAAGCATGTAACAAACGCACAAGTACTTTGACCATTTTACTAATGTGTGTGATTTAAAGACTTTATCCTTCTTTCATTTATATTAGTATAAGGATGCACTAAAATACGTCGGAATGGGTTTTAGTGGAATGTTGAAAAATATCCAACTTCTAATCTAAATTTTAGGAGGGCGTACGCAATTTATAGTGCCACAGTAATGACAGATATATAGATTACGTCTGTCTCCAAATCTCCACCGAGACAGAAGATAAGTTGATACCCAGGGGATGTAATTTTAACACAAAAACTGAAAAAAAGCTATTAACCTCAAAAATAAGATAACAGCTTGTTATATACATCACTCCCTGAACCATGTTTAATTATTCAAGAAAAAAAAAAAAAAAAACAGAATACCTGCAGTGCTAGCACGTAAAAGGTCCACATACGGTCAAAGCTGCGAAAGATGTGCCAAAATGTTCTAGTCTCGACAAAATAAGATTTTCCTGTACTTTCAGGTTTCCTTTGACTTGCTTGTTTACCCTGGAATAGTAGTTTCAAAAGTGTTATGCAAACTTCCACCACGATGTGAGAATATGATAAAGGCGATACGGTCACGAATAATAAAGAATCACCTGTGCCAGGCCTCGCGTTGATTTGAAGAAGTCACCATCATCACGCATCGGCCAACCCAAAGAGAAGCAATCAGACGACCTAGATTATTTGAAACGATTAAATTGTTAAAGAAACAAGAGATTTAGCCATCTACTTAGATTTAAGTTTTCTCCTATTTAGAAAAAGTAGATTCTTTACACACCAGAAATACTCATTCAGATCATCGTAGTTACACCAGGCGGAATGAGGGGCTTTTCCATTTTTGCTTTTCTGGGCCTCCTGGATCACAAACCTCACCAGTTCATCATATATGTCTAGAATGGAACGCATGCATTTATTATTATTGACATGATTTTGTCGAAAGTTACCTGATCAATAACACGATAAAGTGGTGTGATAACCTTTCTCAGGAAAGCTTCATCCTCCCCACCATATGAAGGTTTTATGTTTTCTCCGGTCACAATGCTAACATTTCCAGCTAATAAACCATGAAGTTCATATGCCATCTGAAAGCACATCCAGTTACTAGTAAGCGACATGATAGAGTATACAGATTCTGTGAGTAGAGATGATACAACTAAAAAGTGCAAGTAAGTCCCAGTCTGTATGTATTGCTCACATTGTGAAAAATGTAACATAGACATTCTGGCATAAATCGAACATTAGCAGCTTCACCCCAAATTAGAAGATAAAGACCCATATAGAGTATTTTCCTCTGCTGCACTTCTTGTTGTCCTTGGGGAAGCCTGTCAGATTGCATTATGCACACATAAATCTAACCATGAAAGCAGAAGAGCACAATTTTGCAAATGGTGCAGACAATGGTACGACATCTCACCGTAAACTGTGCTTTCTTCCCAAAAATTTGCACCATGTTTTGTAGTTTTTAAAGAGCTTAGTCATTACTGCATCAACGGCTCGCTCGTCAAGCTGCACGGAGAAATAAAACTTCCTTGAGAGAAAGAAAGTATGACTCATGCCTTAACAATGATAAAAAAAAAATGCAGGATGAGCCATCCACAACCAGATATTTACCAAATTATAAAGAAAATCAGTTTAACAAATTCTTATTTCTTGTACAACACAAACGATTTATAACCATGTACCGCAGAACCGTAGGTAAGATACCTCACCATGCTTGTGAAAGAACAAAGTTTATGTGGATATTAAACAAATTTAAAGCATTATGCTAACATCATCAAGCTATGTCAAAACACCACCATTGCAAGGCTAACCAGGCAAGTCGTACAGGATTCAGTACCTTGTTAAGAGGCTCAGGCTTTGGTACCAGTCGTATATGACTGTTTGCAAGCATTAGAATCAAATGTTCCCTTTGATTCCTGACATTGTCTTTCTGCAAACACCATTGTCGATAAAAAGTTAATGCTGTTCACAAAGATTAACAACTAAACTACTTAGGCAGACTCGATTGTACACATACCTGAAAGCCAAACATTGCCCTTAGCCAATCAAGGATGTCCAAGTCTCCTGCCTTCTGTCTTTGCTGCTCAAACGAAGATGGCCATGTCAAGCCACGAGTGTTCCAAAGGGCAGCCACAGAAGCTTTGACCTGGTCAAATTGAATGAGTATAAACAAATATGTAACTTAAACTGTGGATTAATAACTTAAATGCTACTACTCCTTTCAGCTGCCACACACATTGTGGTTTAATATTCCCCTTGTACCCCCTAAAAAGACATTATCACAACTGAAGCAAAATGCAACTACAGGTAGTACCTCCTCCAGCTGCATGATGGACTGCGAGGCCCCAGCAGCATCCAGTGGAAGAATGTTGTATGGAGTGTAGATTTCCTTCTTTTCTTGGACATCTTTAGCGGCCGCAATGATCTTCTCATAGTTAAACACAAGCCGGAAACATTTCAAAGCATTAGCAATGACAACACAAGATAAATGCATCCCAGAAAAGAAACACAGTTGCAGGTTCAAATAACATCATTTCTACGAGTAATGAACTTTCAATAATGGTAGGTAAATCGAATTAACTAACCTCAGGAGCAACTTCTTCAACTTTTTCAGTCTTATTAACGGCACAAAGCACTTCGAAAAGTACTCCGGCTGTTTGGTAAGCTTTTCCAAGTTGAACTCTGCAAAATCCATCAAAAACCTCATGGATTTAAGTCAAATAATCACAACACCACTAAATCATACCAACAAGAAATACATACAGAAAGAAAGAAAGACAAAGAGAAATCAATACCTATCAGCTTGCTCCCCTTTGTCAAGAGCTCTAACATAATGCTCATAATATTGCTGATAAAAACTCTCAATCTCTCTTGCATCACTCTTTTTAACCCTAGATGCCAAACTTGATGCATTATCCTGTTACAATCAAACGCCAATCACATCATAAAAACCTAATTTCCCAATTTCTTCCTCACAAAAAACCTAATCTCCTCAAATGTGTTTCTTCTTTCCAACATTAGGTCATGTTTATCAACGATTAGTAGCAAACACATAGACAAAAATACCAAAATCTACCTCTCAAAGAAGAAGACAACAAGATTCTTCTTCTTCAAATTTCTTTGTGAAGAAATGGGAAATGAGAGTGTACTGTTGATGCGGGTCCGTGTTGAGGTTTCTTTTATATTCCAAGTCTTATATTATCCTAATTAAGATTAAGATAATGCAAAAGTAAGGGATAATGAAATCAGCGTACCCTCTCTAATCTCTGGAGGAGAGCTGTTTTGAATTGCCTAACACCTCTACCCGTAGAGCTTGGATCCAATCTATGTGCCTTCTCAAATGCGTAGAATCGACCTTTTCCAAAACAACAACAACACTCCGATTAAAATTCAAAAACATCAAATCAAAACAAACAAGATTTCGTTATACTTTTTTTTTTTTGATATTGATTTGGTTATACTTACATAGATAGGAAACTCTAGGGCGCTCAGCTTCAACCTCAGTAGCAACACGGAGGATAGGAGCGATACTACCAAGTGAAGAAGGTACAACTTCATTATCAAACACCTCTAAAGAGAATGTGGTTGTTGCTGCACTTCTTGATGGCCTTCTCTGTAGACCCTGTGGGCCTGATTCATGCTGGCCCGAGGTCATCACCACCACCGGATTCCTCTTCTTCTGTTAATGTAATTTCCTCCTAATCAAGAAATTAATCAACGATTTAGTTATCCATGCATCATGCATGTTACATATGCACTGATCATTTCAAAATTAACTTACAATGTGACGATTTAGTAGTTGTTAATCGATCAATCGGTGTTGTAATCGAGCTCGCCTCCGCCTGTGTAAGTATCAATCAATCTCCAATGAGAAAACAAAAACACAAGAAATGCATGATGATAAGAAGAAGAAGAAAAGACCTATGAGAGAAATGAAATCTTACTAGTATTTCTTAACTAAGAAGAAACAAAAGAAGTAAAAAAAGAGGAGGAGATATATATAGAGAGAGAGGTGTGACCTTGCGAAGAAGGACGAGCTCTGTGCTGAGGAGCAATGGCAAATAATATCTAAGGAGAAAATTAATTAAGAGGAGAATGGTGCGAAAACTAAGGGTTTGTTATTCTTTTGTATCCATCCATCCATCCATCCATGCAAAAGAAAAAACCAATTATTAGTTTTCTTTGTGTTTTCTTTTTAATTTCTTCTGGAGAGAAGAAAAGAAAACAACCAGGAATGAATGATGCTATTAGTTTGGGGGAATGGGAACAGTTTGCATCCGTACATTTACACCTACTTTTTGTGCTATTGACTCGTCGTACGGGACGCGTGATCATCATGGATGGACGCATGCATGCATGCACCAAAAAGGATTAAATGAACTGTCAAAAAAAATAAAAAAAACCTATTTATAAACAACAATAACAGTTTTACTAAATTTAGAGATGCGCATCATTTAACCATGGGATACGGATGGCAATAAAACTGCTGTAAGTACATGTGACGTTTTATAAAATTGTTGGGCTTCTTCCTACATGCATCTGTCAAATTTGCCAGATTTGTTCCTCTATGGAACTGCCTAACATCCAAACTAACCAGGTAAAATGGCAAATTTGACAGTTTAGACATGGGAGATAGAGTTGCTATCCAACGAGAAAATCACATCTCGTTCGTTAAAATTATATCGGCGGAGCCAGGTTTCCACACCGGGGGGCTAAATTTTTTTTTTAGAGTTTCTAGTTATAGTGAAGGTGGGCTAAAAAAAAAAAAAATTTATAGGGGGCGAAATGTGACTTGGTAAGAATTAGGGGGGTGCTACAACACCCCCTAGCCCACTACTGGCTCCGCCAGTGCGCGCGAGATTAACTTCTACGCTGATAAAATATTCATCCAACGGTCTAAATTCCATTGCATATAAAATCTTAATATTTTTTTTTTGAATTTGAAAGGTTATATTAAAATTGGACCGAGGCCCACTACCTACAAGCCCAAGTAGCTAGGCAAAGAAATAAAGAAAAATCACCCGCATCCCGATGCATACGAGTTTCGAACACAGGTCGGTATCACCACTTAGCGACTTTACCACTGTACTACAGTGACATAGTGATATAAAATCTTAATAATTCAACTCACACATTTTTTTCTTATAAATTTCCCACAAATTTTTTTAGAATATGGTTTGAAAGTTTACCACAGAGGAAGATTGTTTTATTTGTAGACCGTACGTATAACCAAGGATCCTATTAATGGTGCACCACTCCGTTCGAGTGAAACTTTGTGGCAGATTATTTTTCGAAAATTTGAAGAAGAGACTGACAACATTAAAGGGGGTAGTTCTATCAGCATGTCCTATCGTTTTGTAAAGATTAACCTTGAAGTGGGTAAATGCGGCGTTAACCATGAAAATCAATATACTAAAAGCCATTGGCATGAGACAGATGGTGATGTCTTGAGGAGATCGCTAACGACATGGGAAGTTTACGGTGGTTCTTCTCCCTTAGGCAAGTTGGCTAGGCTTCCGCACCCAAACTAGTGTTATACCTGACTAGTTTCTAAAGTGTGTTTATTCTTTCGTAAAATTGATCAAGCTTAATATTAATTTTTAAGTGATGGTCATAAACTAGGAAGTTACTACAATTACCAATAGTCTTGATTAAGGAAACTCCTTAAAAAAGGTAATTATGTTAATTGTCGAAAGACTCCTCAGTTAGGAAATTCAAAGTTATTATTAGAAGGGATTTATACTCTTGTGCTATAATAATGTTAACCAATTTTGAATTAAAGGAAAGAATACTCAATGTAGGGAAATAATCTATTTATGGAAACAAGTTTGCCTCCTAATAGAAGTATTTTCTTTATTTACATTCAGAAAGCTTGAACGTTAAGCTATCTAGCCTTGATAATCCACTATATAAAGAGGATTCATGTAGCTACACAATCCATCCCTTGGAGAATTCTTGTATGTGCTACATAGGTCAATTTTCCACTTCTTTCGTTTTTCGTGAACAAGAGTGAGATTTTGCAAAGACTTCACTTTGGGTATCGTGAAGCACAAAACAACTATCTTTCTTTGATATTTCTTTTGTATCTTGATTTGATTAACACTTCTTGTCTATTCTAAGGTTTTTCTCTTCTGCTATAAGGCCATTCAAGAATTACTGATCAAAAGATCAAGATTTGGTAGAAACTTCAATTAGGCGATTGTGTAAGTCTGTTTGAAGTTATACAAGAACTCTAGGGTTTTCTAGATTGATCTTGTAAGGTAGATTTTCGTGTTCGGTATCTCTTGTAAATTTTGGACGAGAGTAAATCCTAATTCGGAAAAAAAGAACTAGGGTTTATCCTAAAAGTTATTTTGAAAAGAGATTTCCAATAACCTTGATTTTACGTTAAAAAGAAGATCAACTAATCGTCCTATTGAGACAAGGTAGCGATAGTCTTCTCTGTTGTTGGAGAAGCAACTTCTAAAGAGAATTTATGTTCTGCTAGAATTTTTTGCAGGTGGTTAATACAGCTGAAGGAAAGCACTTGAGGTATGGTTAGTCTCCTTTATATCTAGTCTGAAATTGTTCAAGTAGGCAATAGGTGTAACAGCTTAATCAGTGTGTGTTCATTCTGGACTAGGTCCCAAGGTTTTTCTGCAAGATTGTAGTTTCCTCGTTAACAAAAAAAATTGGTGTCTTGCTTTACTTTGTTTTTCCGCATTATATTCTTGTTAGATATAAGTATTGCAAGCGTTGTTGATTTCAACCTAGATAGAATTCTTTGTGAGTTTATAATCCTGAAGTACAAACCCTAACGAGCTTGGCTTGTTAAGAATTTAGTTCGCGAGTTTCACGTGAGCGAAACAAGTTTCATACTTGTTTGAATTCGGGTCTTGGAAAAGAGATCTATCTAGCTTGGCCTTGTAATCCAATCCTGGTGATTGATTCAAGGGATAATTGTCTATTTATTTCGTGAATAAAAAATTGGTGGTGTACTTTGGTATCTCCTCATTTTCTCATGTACCTCCTTAGATATTATGAGAGTTTCTGACCCCACTTGATACTGCATCTTGTCTTCACCATGAATTAATCCCTTGTCGAACATGTGCTCCTGGTCAATTGTAACGGGTGAGTTCACATGTAAGAATCTATCTCCATGTAACCTGGGGCGTCCTAAGACCATGTCACGGTCAGAGTCTTCCTTTATCACATGGAACTTCTCTTTAGTGCAAGTAGAATCCATCTTTAAGTGAGAGTAACATGCCCATACACATCTCTGGGGTTTCCTCCTAAATCCTTTATCATCGTTGGATAATAAGTGACGTCATGACTAGAAATCCATATTGCTTTAAGTGTTTTAATTGAAGCGATATTGACCAAGACACTA
The DNA here is from genome assembly GCA_023529015.1 of Papaver nudicaule. Classification (NCBI taxonomy): domain Eukaryota; kingdom Viridiplantae; phylum Streptophyta; class Magnoliopsida; order Ranunculales; family Papaveraceae; genus Papaver; species Papaver nudicaule. Next base: position 17,424 of record JAJJMA010348095.1, read on the forward strand.
ACATCAATTTGAACTTTCTTGAAATTCACCCCTTCGGTACGAGCATAGGTGATTGTTATAGAAAGACGCTCGGATCCGATGATTGCTTTAGATGTAACTTCATTACGTCTTGGTTGATGTGGTCCTTCCTTCAATACGACTTGGTTGAAATTCATGAATCTTGAATATCCACATGAATCTTCTTAAAAATTTCTAGAATCTCCTTTTTCAGTTTCTAGAATCTCCTTTTCCAGCTTGTTT
>JAJJMA010348112.1:0-12658 GCA_023529015.1 Papaver nudicaule
GTAACTTCATTGCGGACCTACATGCACGGACGGCATTCATGAAGACTTGATCAAGAACACATCGTATGACTCTCGATCCCTTCTATATATTGATTGAAATTATAAGCAATTTTTCTACCTTGCATGTATTGATGAAATTATACGCAAATCTTTCTACGGGCTTTCATTACTAAGTTAATTAGTAATGAAAGCACTAAACACAAAAGGACTGCAAGCTGAATATGACCGACATGTTCGATATAGGAAATACAGTCTTGTCATCCCCTAGTTGCTACAGGTCAATTGGTTCAGAAAACACGTTTGCTGTCTTTTTGGGCTTCCACCTAAAAAGTATACCAACTTGCTATAACAAAAGGTGTGTTGGGTAACAGGTTTTTACCATTTATACTACTTTTATTACAAGAAACCCTCCTCGAAGGTGTTGTTGAACAAAATAACACAGAGAAGGCACAGGAGTATAATATATGCTCTTTTAGGACTGTTTACATTCCATAACCACATCTTCTATAGCTCTATACATAACGTAAAGTAGTTTACCGCAATGCAGCAATTTTCCCTAGTTTTGGTTGGAACAATACACAGTCTATATATGCCAAGGATGAGAAAACTAATGAAGAGACAAATAAATGGAATGAGATGTGACAGGAAGAATAACCAAGTTATAAGAAATTCCAAAACAATAAACCATTGATCAAGCCAAAATGTTTTCACATGACCACGATCGAGATGATATCAGAATAAAGTAAGAGTAAGATGCATATCATATCATCATAGTACAAACATACATCCTGCATCAGCACAAACCATCTACTATCAAATCTAACTCTAAAGACAGAAATGAAAAAAGTACCTCAGAAATTCATGCATTCTATATGCAGATCTTTCCACCCAAATTAAGTATAGTAACCATCGATCAGCTAAACTGGCACCAATGTTAGGATCCGCACACCTACGAACTCCTCAATGAGGAGCATAAACCATGTCATTCCGTCTAGCAGGTCTGTCTGGAACTGATCCCGGCTTGAACTTTGCAGCTTCATGCCTTGCCAGCTCAGGAGGCACAGGGCTGTTGCTCTGAGTAAGCATCTGCTTGAGATCATAGAAGACATCTGTGTCGTGCAAAGTCAAAAACGTTGTAGCCACACCAGTCTTACCAGCACGACCTGTTCTTCCAATACGATGAGTATACATTTCAATATTCCCTGGCATATCATAGTTTATGACATGTGCAACATCAGGGATATCAATACCACGCCCTGCCACATCAGTCGCAACAAGAACATTGAACCTCTTGTTCCTAAATCCCTCGAGACTAATTTCACGTTGTTCCTGCGACTTCCCTCCATGAAGAGCTGTAACGCGATAACCACTCTTATCCAGAGTCTTGGAAAGATAATCAGCTGATTTCTTTGTATTGATAAACACGATAGCGGTCTTGTCATCTAGATCATTGAGCAACTTCATCAGCCTTGCATTTTTCTCTGTTTCCTTGATCATGATTACATTCTGAGTAATCAATTCAGTAGCCTTACCAGCAGTTCCAATAGTGACCACCACAGGATTCCTCAAGTACTTCCTGGCCAGCCGCTCCACAGCAGGAGGCATCGTAGCACTAAACATATAAGTGGTCCTATAAATACGTTTCGCATCAAGTTCTTCATCTTCATTTTCTGGCTTCAAATTACTCGAAGGCATTGCATCTAAAACTCCCATCACTTGTGGTTCAAAACCCATATCTATCATCCGATCAGCCTCATCAAGAACAACATAATTACACTGATTTAAAACAGCATAACGCCTCTCCAAACAATCAATCAGACGTCCAGGAGTTGCAATCACAACTTCACAGCCTTGTCTAATCTTGAACCCTTGTTCCTCAATAGACTGACCACCCACAATAGAAACAACTTTAATGCCCAAATAATGAGCAAATTTCACAGTCTCATCCTCAATCTGTTGTGCAAGTTCCCTAGTAGGTGCCATAACAACGGCATAAGGCCCTTCAGCCTCATTCTCCTCACTAATAGGAGGCAACCTAGATATATAAGTCAACATAGGAAGTACAAAAGCAGCAGTCTTACCGGAACCAGTCTCGGCAATCCCAATCACATCTCGCTGCTGCAAACCCAACGGAATCGCAGCCATCTGAATCGGAGATGGAGTCTTATACCCAACTTTCTCCACAGCCTTCAACAGTTCAGTACTCAAGTTACTCTCACGCCAGTTCCTCATAGGCCTTGGAATCTTAGAACCTTTGTAGGATATATTAAAATCCTCTCTAAAAATCCTCCAATCTCTTTCAGTCATTTCCTCAAGCTTCTTATCAGACCAATGCCTGTCGATTCTCATATCAAACGTATCGTACAGATCAGCGGCTTCTTCTTTCTGTTTCTGCATCGCCAAATCCTCTGGGCGCTCTTCGATACCGTCTTTCTTCCTAATCTCGTCTCGCATTTCCTTCTCATTCTTCGCAGCTAATTTCTTCTGCTCTCTTCGATCCATACCAGCTCGAAACCCTCTCCCAAACAAAAGCTGAGCCTCATGTGGATTCTGATACAGATTATTCATATCTCTGGATGTATCCTCCGTGTTCTCCCAATCGAACGAGAATCTGAACTTCTCGCTAGGTTTAATAACTCTCTTCTTAGGTTTCTTAGTACCTAAGTATTGCTCTTTGATAGCATCAAGTTCTTTCTCTTTCTCTCTTTCCACTTGTTTCTCAACTCTGCTCCTTTCTCTAGATCTACTCTCTTCTTCTCTTTCCCGTTCTCGATTTCTTCTCTCGTTATCTCGTTCTCTATCACGCTCACGCTCACGCTCACGCTCACGATCACGCTCTCTGTCACGAGAACGGTGGTTGTTGTTGTGGTTGCGAGAATCATGAGGTGGAGAAGAGTGGCGAGCGGAGGAGCGGTGGTTGTTGTTGGAGGAGGAGGAGTTAGGGTTTTGTTCTTGTTGGGTTAATTGTTCAGCTCGGCGTTTTTGTTCGGCTACTTCTTCTTCGCGACGTTGGATTGCTAGCTGTTCTCGTTGTGCTTTGGTTAAGAAGACAGGTTTCTTGGTGTTGGGGGCGGCGATTGTGGTGGCGCCACCACCGGTTATGTCGTCGATTGCTCGTTTCATTCTCTTTTGCTTGGTGAATTGCAGGATTGGGGAAAAAATCTAGTGAAGACTAAAGAGGGTGAAGTGTATATAAAGGAGAGATAAACGGGTCGAAGAAGATTTATAAGCCCAAAATCCAGAGTCCAGACCATATTTTAGGAAATTTTCATTCTAGGGAGGGGCTCCAAACAACGATACATATCCTATGTGGGTGCCAGAGGTGTTCAAATGGGTAGCAAATGTCTAAGGCCGGTTCCTACGGAACACTCAAAATTTGTCGTGGCTATGGAACTAGCAAAGAGGGTTTTTGGCATTGTAAAGTTGTAGAAATGTAACTTTGCAACGCCATATGGAAATACCATCGTCGATGGCGTTGCAAAGTTGTGGAAAACCTATCGACGATATTATTTCAGTCGATCAGATAAGGCTCATCCAACGACTGATATTTCCGTCGCAACTCCTATATAAACTCAATTTTGTTCTTCATTTCATTCACAACTTAGTTCGATTTTTCTCAAATCTTCTCTCGATTTCATCCGAATTTATCTTCTTTTTTTTGGTAATGTCAAATCCTTCATCTTCTAATCAGTCATCTCGACCTATAGATGAAATTCTAGTAAGTTTATCTCAAAAGGATCAAAAAAAGAAACTCTTCGACAAGTTCAACTCCTGCTACTCAATCCGTAGATGAAATAATGATAAATTTAAGTCAGCGTGAACCAAATGAAAATTCATCATCGTCTTCCATTGCCACTTAGGTGTCTGATTCACCTCCTATAATACCAAACTTTATTTTACTCGGTAATCCTCCAACATCTCCAAAATATCGGAGCATAAATCCATAACTACTACTTCATTGAACCTTCATCTACATCTCCTCCTTTATTCACTCCTCCTCCATTTAGGAGATGGTATCCCTCTTCTCCTAAACCAGTAGCGATGCAAATCTTCCACAAGTTCCTTTTCTTCGTCATCTTAGTCTCAGAAACAACTTGAAAACCCGCAAATCCTCTAGACTCATTACCAGATGCACCTAAACCACGTCCTAAATTTACGTGGGAAGAAGATTTATGTCTTTGTACAAACTATATGATTATCTATGCATCCACAAAATCAAGTTGGGGTGAATGAGCCACTACTGTGTAGTAATTGTTAGGGCATTGTCCGGTCAAACCCTCTAGCGTTGGTATGTCAAGCTAGTTGTCAATTTTAGGTGTCAAAACACAATTCTTGATTTATCCTACTAAACTTTAGATTTCGGAATTAGGATATAGATAAAGTAGTAGAGACCTTGAAGACGAAGACTGAGATTACCAAGAAGACATCATATTTTCTTCATCGACAAAAGCTTAGTAGGAGTTGTGACGTTATATGGAATTTCTTCTATTATACTTATTTTATCTTTCGAAATAGTCTGCTACTTTAGTAGAGATACTAATAGCGATTGAGATTGTACTTTTATCTACATAACCATGAGTTATGTTGGTATATGTTCCCACTATACTAAGTTACAAAATACATGAGATAGATTCAATACACTTTCAAGTGCATTGGTTTGCTTGCAAATCACATGTAGGAAATTGGGTGATTCTAAAGGAGTACTCTAGAGCAGAGTCCATGGATTATAGTTGAGGACGTTCACACGTCTAAGTACAGGAACACTGGCCCAGCCCAGGTACTTCCAGCGGATCCAGTTGAAAACCCTAAATCTGAAACTCGGCGGTTCACGAACCGGTTCGTGTACAATGGCACCGAATTTTCCTTTTATGTCTCAAATCGTTGATTTCTACGCGTACATGTACGTGAACAATAGATTAAATGTATTTGGCCTTGTTTTCAGATATGTACGGTTCGTGAACTGTCTGGTGAATATTCTGCTGGATTTTCACGCGGGTTTCAACAGATAACTCCTTATCTCTTAGTTGGACTTGAGCTGATCAGAATATCTATTGTGGTCCATCTAACGAATCTCAATGAGTCAATAAGATAAAGGTGTTCTCAGGGTCATTGGATTTCTATCTTGAAGTGGTTAAGAGCTAACAAACCACTAGGCAGATAAATGATAAAAGATTTCCAAATGAGATTAACCGAGGGTTTCTTGGTGTGCAAGCCAAGTAACGGGTTCGTTTGCAGGGGAACTTGCTAACTTGTAGCACAAGTAATTTATTGTTTTATCTAAAAGCAACCTATCTTATTGAGAGCTATAAATAGAGGATTAAAGAGTGAAAACCACAAGCATCAAGCATACGTGAAATTTCTATGTGGAATTGATCGTAAACTCTTTGCACTTCGGTGTATTATGGTTGTGGTGGTCATCGTCTATTGGGTAGCAGTTCCTATATGGGATTTACCTAACGACTATATATAAAGAATTTTCTTGAGAGTTGGGAAGCACATGTAGGTGGTAGCGCACCTTTGTGGTTTTTATCTGAGTAACATGTAACCTTGGTGACCTGATCACGTCTTGTCTATTCTAATGTCTTTCTCTTATGCAATAAGGCCATTCAATAACCGACACGTTACATACAGGGTTTTAACTGAAGCAACGTACGGTTGCGCACAATGTTGTAAACCTAGTTAGCTCGAGTTGTGTAAGTTTCTTAAGTGATTCTTTTCAAGGATGAGGTAGAGACAGGTTGGGCATAGTTTACTTGGTTTGCTTGTCAGCCCCCGCTTGTAAGTAAATTTCTGTAGGACCTGGAGTAACCCGAAGGAAGTCACCTTACGTATGTTAAACTGAAGAGGACAGTTCGAAACATACAATCGATAATTGAGGTTGCAAAGCAGGAATTGTTGACATAAGCCTTTAACAGCGGTTAAAGCAACATCCCAGACCGAAGTTGAAGTTGACATTCACTTAGAGCCGGAGTTGTTGACAGAAGATAACTGGTACATGTCAGGTACATGACATTAACTTAGAGGGTTGGAGTTTGTCTCTGCTACATCCCAGACCGAAGTTTTATAGTAGGCTAGTGTTTGTAGACAGTTAGTACTGTGCGGTGTTCAAACTGGACGAGGTCCCGAGGTTTTTTTACAGGTTGTAGTTTCTTCGTTAAAAAAAATCTCCAGTGTCTTGTGTGCTTTACTTTCTGCATTATATCTTTGATTATATAATTAAAGCAAACATAAGAAGTACGTTATTGTAACCGTTGAGTTAGTCCCAAATCCTTTCGAGGGATTCACCAAGACTTGTCTTGCGTTAGGTACTGATCACTTGTGATCCTAACTCCGGTTAACAGATTTGGATATTGATTTTTGAGATCGTCCATATCTTACCACAAGACTCACGAGGCCAAACGGAAAATTAGTCGTATTTCAGTACCCCTGCTTTTTCAGTAATGTCAGTGCAGAATTCAAATTTGATAGACCTACTCCCCAAGTTGGGCGAGATCTGAATGCGTTGTGGTCGCGATAAAGAAAAATACACTAAAGAGTCCACACATTTATGCACTTGGAAAGATTGATCAAAGCTCGACTTCCAGATGATACCGATGATGAAATTATGGCTAGGACTTTGAAGGAATGGCAACGGTGTAAAGGAAAGATCTTCAAGTACGAATGACATTACCGTCTCTTCAAGATTTTTCTTATTAATCGTTATATGGCTTGAGAAAAGTTCGTAGAAGGCAGGATTAAAGAACTTAGGTAAGACACTTTCTTATGAAGGGTAGTAAAAATGGTTTTCTAGTCTCCATAGGAAAGGGCCTTACCTAAGTTCTTTGGTAACGCAGTCCTTTATCTTTGGTAAAGTTCAAACGCCTGCAGTTGCTGCGACTCAGCTGCTGGCGTTCCACTTTACTTAAGATAAAGGACTATGTTAGGCCAGGAAATGGTTTGCAAGTATGGCCTTATATGTTTCGCAAACAGGTTTACGGACTACCATAGGAACAAGCCTAATAAAAGTAGGTCGGTTCCTATGGTGGTCATCAAACCGTTTTTCTTTTTTTTGCAGTGCATTGATGCAAAAGCAAAACATGACAATGATACACAATAAATCAGCATGTATCATTGTCATGTTCTGTTTTTACATGTGCACATTCAGCAACAACAGTGCAAAGCTTTTCGTGATTATCTGAATCGATAGGCACATTCGGTTATTTCAACGAGAGATTTCTCGAAGATAAGGCGGTAAAATATAACATAAAGTAGAGTTTACTTACTAATTTATTAATTAGTTTACAATATTGCGCCTGCATTTTTTTCAAAGACCAATATGCGCCTACATTTTTTTTCACATAATCTAAAACATATAAATCGACTTTGCAAAAAATCTCCGCCTATCTTCAAACACTGGTTATCTTCTTTAGGAATTTCAGTTTGTTGCTATCTCATTATCTTTGAATTCTTATTGAAAGCAACTTCCATTCGATACGTTCTTTGTATGATTTTCCTGGAATTTTACCAGTTTTAATAACTTTCAAATTACCTTTCGGTTGAACTTTCATATTTTCTTTGTTTTTGGCTTGAACCTTAAAATTTTCTTGGCCTTTTGCTTGAACCCTTCTTTGCCTTCTAGCTGGAACCTTCACCTCGTTAATTTCCAAAACTTGAATTCTTCTCTGTTTTTTTTTTAATCCTCAATTTTTTTGTATCTCTTACAAAATCAATTCTCAGCGGCTTCTCTTACAACTCCTGACCAATCAAGAAATTTAAAAGCTTCTCCCATTTTTAAAGCAGAAGAGAGTGAAAATAGAGCAGACGAGAGCAGAAAAGAGCAGAAGAGAGCGAAAGAATAGTTAAAACTATTGGTGTGAATTTTGAAAGAAGTTTTACTGCATTCTATAGTCGATGGAAAACCGTTGGATTTGAAAATATAGCCATTGTCGATAGATGGAATTTTCGTCGGTTCCCATAGCCCAAAAATGGTTTTGCTAGTCCACCTAAGATGGCAAACCATGTTGTTTTTTAGGTTCCATAGAACCGGCCTAAGTAATTACATTTTAAATTAGGAATTAGACCATAATACCTTCAACCCTATTAAAAACCTAAAAACTATTTTGTATATCCTCTTAGTTGCATATTTAGGTTAGAATCCAAGATATGTAGATCATTCGTTTTCAGTTCGAAATACGACTGGAATTTCGAGATGTAACATTGAATGTCCAAGAGTTCGACTTTTATTAGTAGACGTATTAAGTGTTTCCGTAAATTACAGCTACACATAAGAAAAATAACCAGCCGTAACTTTTGGCAAGAGTGTGGCACAAGGTTTTGACATGTAACCTAATATTATGGGTTGTAACCTTTATAACATAACCTCATTTAATGGGTTGTAACCCCATTTTATAGGTCGTAACCTCATTTACTTATGATAAGAAATACGTCTAGCTTTGGAGGTTATATGAAGTTACGTCCAGAAAGTTGCAGACATAACTCAAACTACGACTTGTAATTTACAGAACAAAAACCTAAAAGGTATTTATAATGGTCGATCTAAATGTAACAAATTACTTATTGTTGATAAATGAAGAACTTCAAACCATAACAAGCGGTTGTAGAGAAAAAAAAATCAATTTTTTTCTTCTCCTTATTCTCTTCCTCGCTCAGTCACTCAAAATAAATATAATTTTCTTTTTCATAACTTGAATATATACACTAATTTAATTAACACTAATTGAGTTAGTTAATTAAGTTTTAACTCGAAACTAGGAAAATGGCATATTAGTCAAATATGGTTAAGGGGTTTTTGGTTTTACTTCAAAATATCCCCATCTGTCTTATTATAGAATCTATTCATTAAAATCAGAAGCCCCTAACATAACTTTTAATTTTAGCCAAAAACTTACTAGTATTCGGACAAGTAGGCTCAACACCCAATTTGCCGGCACAACCTGGTTCATCCGACTTTTCGTGGATGGGTGCCTGCCTAGTGCAAGGATTGGATTTTGTGTTATCTTAATAATCCATTGAACATTGTACCTGTTATGTCTTAACCTGGGACAAAAGCTCGGGAATCTACGACTACCTATGGAGTTTTTTAAAGGGACTTAGAACATTATCCATAATGATTTGATGGCTATCATAAAGGAGTTTTATGAGATTGAAAAACTGGATTTAAGAGTCAATTGCTCGTTTATAAGTTCAATCCAAATGGGAGATGAGAATCCACACCAAAGGACTTTAGGTCCATAAGTATGGTGGGTAGTGTGTATAAGATTATATTTAAACTGATATCTGTCATTTTGAAAACTATAGCGCATTCAAGCTTGTGTCTGGCAATCAAGGTGTATCTATTTTTCAGGATCCAATTCTGAAGATATTTCGAAGTTCGCTTGTAGTTTGAAAGGCATTTTAACACCATATCTTGCGTTAACATGACTGGTAGATCCTTCTTATGCATTGTTTTCATGTCGTTTCTCTGGATTCTTTGATGGTGGATTCATTTCTTTCATCATTAATTACATTATCATCTTCATGTTCTTTCTCATTTCTTTAATGTCTTCCAAAATTTTATCAATTGATGAGTTAGGTGTTTCAATTGATGGGTTAGTCGAGTCTTCTTCTGAGTTTGTCATCATTCATTTCTTCCTACCGATGTCGGGATCAATTGGTACTAACTCTTTTCCTTCAGACCTCAACCCTTGCATACACACTAGAATCTAACACTGCTCTAATACCAAAAACTTGATCAACACTTTTTGACCTCTTGTTGCGGAAATAAAATGGACACCTGAGAGAAATATACTAAACATAAATAACACAACACAATTTGTATTTAATAAATGTTAAAAACCTATTGTACAGGGAACATACATTCGTTCTTCTTACTTGAGTTACAAAACATTAATAAGAAATTTCAGAATACAAAGTTTAGTGTTTGATAGATATGATGATTTCCTTTTATTTATTTATTATTTATTTATTTATTTTTCAATATGTTATTACCCCTTGCTTATATCTCTCTTTTCTCCAACTTCCAGAGAAGACTTTCAAACATAAGAAGGGTAGAAACTGAGTACTACAGTGTAACCAAAAAGAAAATAATTTAATGATGGGTTATCATGGGAACATTTCTAGCAGATCACCTTTCGAGCAAGATTCTATGTTTCTTACACGGAAGCGATGGTTTCGACAACTTCGGCTTAAATTGTGCGATCAAACAATTATTCTGGTATTAATTATAAATTACATTCAGAAAATGTGCAGAATTTTTTTATGTAACTTAATTTGTGCATTTCGATACGTCTGGTTTTTATACACATATGTTGTAACTGTTTGTTATCTATGTAAAAACATACTCCCATCTGTCCCATGTTAGTTGAGCTATCTCAACGTTGTACTATTCTTAAGGCAAGGAGGAGGGAGAGTAATTTATATTGTTTTTTCAAATTATATCCTTACAGATAACAAAATGGTAACATTTAGAAATGACATATCTCTCAAATTATGACACGTATATTTGTAAACTTTATATCGGTGATAACTTAAAAGCACATACGTAACGAGTATAAAAATGACTATGAAATTATACATATTTCTTATACCAGAATTTGATAACAATAAACAATCGAAGATAAACATCCTTCTCGATTTTCAATCTAAAATTTTAGTAAATCTGTAATTGAAGATTACTTTCTTTGCGTGAACTTGATGATGAGATTTCAGACTAATATAGTTTTGATTTAAATATTTTTTTTATTCTAGGGTAAAGATGTATATTGATTTATATACAACTATTGCATCGGGGGATCTGGTTACTTTAGATGGATATCCTAGTCTTATGGATAAAAAGAATATCAATTGGCACAATGTAATTCACGTCGCCACACAGTATAATCAAGTAAAGTGTTATACACAAATATCGTGTCAAAATCCCACACTTGTATTGGAACAGAATTTGGAGGGAGACACTCCTCTTCATACCGCTTGCAGGGGAACTTTCATTGAATTGGTTATGGTTCTTCTAAATTCGGCCAGGCAGGAGGATATTAGCCAGGACATTAAAACAGGTTCATTATCATACACGAAGTTCCAGTTTTTAATTAGAACAAAAGAAACAAGAAAGACACAATGATTCATGAAGCGTTAAGGTTTCCATAAGAAGTAGTGAATATGTTACAAAAGATGCCAAAGAGACAATACTCTACTTGGCCATCAAGTACGGAAGACTAAGCCATGTTATAAATATTTTGCAATAACTTGGAAACCAACCTAATGTTGACCACTTCCGAAGGTCAATGTTATGCATGACAATTCAACACCAGAAGGAACCCGAAGAAATAATGGCAATTATGCTAGAAGGATGAGTGAAATCCAAAGAATTCGTGATATAGACCAGAGAAGTAATCTACACTACATAGCAATCCTGAACAAGCCAACACATCTAGCTAATATCAATAATATAAAACAAACTTTTATAACCTAACTCGCGTATAGGATTTGACTATAGCCGGAGATAAATCTGGTTGTGGTTCTCTACCCACCCTACCTAATTGAACGCGTGTCATATAATATCACACCTCTGGAAAACAAAAATTCCTCTGCACGTGTGACCCCTGTTTAGTCATACACCTTCCTCGTCACTTCATTACTTTATTTTAACTTCGCAGAAAAAAATTTCGGTTCACCTCCCCCACTCCTCCACTTCTGTCACTAGTGATTATTAATTGAGGGCATTAGATACTTAGAATTTGGGATTTTCATCGAATTAGAGCACCAGTGAAGAAAAATTGGGTCGATTTCTAAATCGGTGCAATTTCAGTTTTAGGTTTTGAGTCTAAACTGAAAATGAAAGCTTTACTAAATATTATAAGAATTACAAAGGTATATGATGTATTCATTCTCAATTTACGAAATCCTTTACTAACAATTGTTAGGGCATTGTCCGGTCAAACCCACTAGCGTTGGTATGTCAAGCTGGTTGTTAGTTTCAGGTGTCAAAGCACAATTCTTGATTTAGCCTACTAGAGGAATTGGGATATAAACAATGTAGTAGAGACCTTGAAGACGAATACAGTGATTATAAAGAAGACATATTCTTCATTGACAAAAAGTTAGTAGGAGTTATGACTTTTATGGAAATTCTTCTATTCTACTTATTCTATCTTTCGAAATAGTCGGATACTTTAATAGAGTTATAGCGATTGAGATTTTGTATTCTTGTCTACATAACCATGAGTTATGTTAGTCTTTGTTCCAACGATACTAAGGTTACAAGATGCATGAGATAGATTCGATACCCTTTCCAGTGCAACGGTTTGCTTGCAAATCACATGTATGAAACAGATGAATCCAAAGGAGTACTCTAGAGCAGAGTCCAGTGGATTATAGCTGAGGGCGTAATAACACGTCTAAGTACTGGCCCAGCCCAGAACTTCCAGCGGATCCAGTTAAACCCTAATCTGGGCAACGGTGGTTCACGAACTAGTTCGTGAACAGTGACTCTGAAATTTTCTTCTGAGTCCCAAAACGTCAATCTGTACGCGGACGTGAACCACAGATTCGATGAATTTAGCCGGAATCCAGTTGGACGGTTCACGAACCATCCAAGTGAATATTCTTCTGGAATTTCACGCGGGTTAAACATCTGACTCCTTTATCTCTTAGTTGGACTTGT
>JAJJMA010348121.1:0-14919 GCA_023529015.1 Papaver nudicaule
GTGGCTTCGGCGGCTGTACACGCAAACTTCTCATACTTGATAACTCGTTGTGGCCTTCCATTGATGATTCTGTGCTTCTCAGAGATAGTCTTCTTACGCAGCTTCACCTTTAGGATGTTTTTATCTGTAGAAGGCACTTTCTACACTCACACTCTTCTCAAGCAACCTTTCATGGAAAATGTAACTTGATTTTTTAAGGAACTAGGGCTCTGTGAATCGGAGAATTCCGAACTAACCCAGATCTTGTCGATTCACCAACATTCTCCACCACAGATCTGAATTATCAATTGTTTCATCAATTGATTTATGGGTGTTTGAGTATGGCTGATAATTATACCTGATTATTCATTGATTTATTAGGTTACTAGATCATCTATACAACCCTTGTTATTCTCCTCATCTTTGCTCTCTCCGTTTCTCGGTTTTTTAGTCTACTTATTTCTTGCACCACACCATCAGAAACAGCTAAGATACAATTCTTCTATTTATTCATCCACAACCATCATCCACTTTTACCCCTATACATTGATGATGAAAGGCGATAACAGTGAATCCAATGATGAACCAGAAGATGAACCGGACTATCAATGGATTATCTCAACCAATCGGATTCATCCTCACAGGTTTAAATCCCACTCAGATCCGGAATTTATCATCTCTGTCTTTTTTCAATGGTGGGATTACCAAATCTATGAATTTTAATGGTTGTCTTCTTCGGTTTTTATGGGTTTCTGTAGTAAGCTGGGGGTGCCATCACCTATATGTTCTTTTGACGATTGATGAGATTTTAAAGCCAACGAATAACCATGCCCTGTCTATTTTGCAAGAAGTAGTTACAGACTACTGATTTTATTTCAATCCAAGGGCCTTGTATTCTTCCTAGTCGTTTTGGCAGTGCATCATCTATTTCGGCTTGAACATCCTCTCTGTGTTGCCGCTGTAGAAAAGTTTGCCCTTCAAACTTTCAACAAACTTCGATTTTCGGCGGACCCAATTCGTCATCCACTCATGATTCTCAGCTTCAGGGTGTCTCATCTTTATTACCAGAGTTTCATTAGCCTTACCCATGATTCACCTAACAATCTGAGGGAAAATCAACCTCCTTCACTTGGAGTCGGAACAACCAAGAAAAAGAGGGAATCGGAGAAGACACTAAAATTATTGCCTTCTCGCCTTCTCGCCTTGGCTTTCTGAATCGTACGGAACGGACTCACTAGCCATACTGACTCAGTTTCTATGCCTACTAACGACAAAAGACAGGAGATTGCGTGGTGTTATCTACCAAGGGTTAACGCAGACACGTGGACACATCAACAACAAATACCGAGGGAAATTGTTGGGCTTTACGATTTTGGATAAGATTACCAAAGTATTGACCTGTGGTGTTTTTGTCGTGGGATTTAACTTTCTGACGTGTTCTAGAACATTTATATGAATATGGTTACCGACATCGGAATGGTTACCATGTTCACTATAGGTGCGCGTCTAGGAGGGTCCAGGCTGAGCTTTGTTATGGATTACATTTCTCATGAATGGGGTCTAGTTTCATTTCTCATCGATTTAGACTATGTTGCACAATCACTAGTTGCTCACTTCAGAAGAGTACACACCTTGGCAGAGTTGATGGATGATTCTCAAGTTTCCTCATCTAGAGTCCTTTGGACTCAGATTGAGATTCTAATTTTTCATTTGAGGAAAGGTCACTCACAAGCTAGGGAGCAGCATCTTCCGTTGGAATTACCTTTTTCTCTGAGTCTACAATGGCGGTGCCAGAACGGTTCCATTGCGCTTAATCTGATTCAATGGGATTCACTGCACCAGATACCTTGCCTCGTTCCCAAGCCGGTAGATTATCATAATTTTACTTATTGGCTTAACACAAGGAATCTGGATATACAGACTCACAAGACGGAATGGTTGGTTTTTATTCGATGGAAGATTTACTGGACAGGGGTTAGGATGATAGCTTTTTATCTATGCAGTTTCTCTTTTAGTGTGTTGTTATGTATGTTTCTCTTAGATGTTCTTATATCCTGCATCGTTGGCTGTGCCCTATTTATAGTTAGGGTTATCTTATGTCTACAATTTGGAGAGCAGAACATATTGTTGAAGTTCAAGCTGGGTACTGGTGTACATCAAGCTACTAAGTGTTTGGGTTTCCTTCTGGAGGTCAAGGAAGAACATGGACTACAACACTGGGTCTATGTTTAGGAATTCTCGCCAGACCATTTCTATAAATGGTCAGTTGCCATCATCTTTGTGAGCTTGGCAACACAACAACTTTGGTGGTTTTTTCTGGGAACTCGGCTTGAACCTTGGATGTTTTCTTGCTTTCTATCTTTTGGGACTTTACTTTTGGCACTAGCTAAAATTAGGAGTATTTGTGCTTGTGTGTCTTGTGTGTTGAAGGGTGTTCTTCATACTCTTTTGATGTACCTTAGCAATGGTTGTAATACTCTTAACTTATGAATAAACTGCAGACTTTATCTTCAAAAAAAAAAAACCTTTCATGTCTATGTCTTTTAATGGATTCATCAAAAGAATTATTATAACCGTTTTTTTTTTCTCTATTAGTTTGGTGATTACTCTTATGGACCAGTGAAATAGCTATGGTTGGTACATAATAAATAGTCCGTCCCCTTGTATAGACATGCGAACAGGTTCAATAATCAATACTCCTTTGTTTATCAATTCTGTAAGATTTAGATCTTTTGAATCAGCAATATATCCAGACGCATTTCTCCTCTTTGAATAGAGGATATAGCTATTTGCTTTGGATTGTTCAGTCTAAGCAGGAGACAATATATCTGGATACTATTGATTATTCTTTGATCCAAAGAACCGTGCCATCTTAGTTGAAAAAGAAAATATCTTTTCAGGAAGAAATCTAGTTCCGCTTCTGTGGTGCTTTTCCATTTTTTTGATTTCGACTCTTTTTAATGTATGAATCACCGTAATCCTCTTTAACCTTTTTTTCTTGGTTTGATAGATCTGATCCAAGATTTTCTTGGGCTGATTCTTCTTTTTCTTCTTGATTTTGATTTTCTAATTCAAGATCAAGATTTTTTTTCTTTTCACTAGTGGTTTGATTTCCATTAAAATTGAAAAGAAGTGATTTTGTTGGTATAATCCACAGTTTAATCCTATATGCATCATATAGCCCCAACAATTTTGGGAAGAACCAAAGTTGGAGATTTGATATAAGGCGGTTTAGTATTTCTTCATTCATTCCCATCCAATCAAAAAAAAAGTTTTTTCCACTTGATGGTTTGATTTGTTTATCAATCGCAAGATACGAAAGATCTTTTGTATCAATTTGATTACTGATTGAATAATAGCTAGTTCCCGTCTTAGTATTTTTATTCATGCGGGTCTCAGTATCCATATTGTCCCAGGATTCAATATCGATCTTCTTTCTAAGACAAAAAGAAACGATTCTCCAATCAAAATATTTTGTATCCATATTTTTATCCGTATCAACAATACAATCTTCTCGGAGAGAATGACTCATATATATGCCTGCCGGCATATAAAAAATTGGGGGTTTATTTGTATTGTATTTATGGGGAATTTTTAGGCTTCCCTTTACTTGGAATGGTGATAGAGAAATATATGAATATTTACCTTCTCTATAATTGATATATTTTTGTGCTAAAAGACCATATTCATACTGTTTTTTATAAATTTTATTTTTACTCGATAATGAATCCAATGCAATGGCCGTGTATATCCACATGCTTATGGCGTGAATTGCCTAGGGTTTGGCTCGAGCATGAGCTAGGCTAATGCGCATGCGTAGGTATTTTTACGTATAGGCTAGGGATATGGACCATGCTACTAGGCTAGGGTCGCGAGATATCAAAATACAGATAATGGTAATTAAATATCTTATCCCTATTGTAAAATAAATTCATACCTTATCTCGAGCTATTCCAGGACGCCAGAAATTGATGCGAAATTACTCCTGTGACCTCCTCGCCAAAAACCACCATCAACAACAGGGTTTCAAAAAGAAGCAACGCACGACTGCACTCGGTGTTGTAAGACCTAGTTAACTCCAGTTGTATAAGTTTCTTAAGTGATTCTTCTTTTACAACTGAGGTAGAGACAAGTTGGGCATAGTTTACTCGGTTTACTTGTCAGCCCCCGCTTGTAAGTAGATTTCCGTATGACCTGGAGCAATCCGAAGGAAGTCACTTTATCATAGAAGTATAAATTGGTCAAATTGTTCTATGGCAACATCCGTGACATCAACCATCAAACTTGGGAGTTCAAGACTCTTATTGGCGAAACCACTATAAGTGTAAATCACTATGTTCTTAGGTCTATCCTAGAATTACCAGTGGGAACCGTTCGTGTACCCGCATTCAAACATGATCGCCCTACATTTGATGATATGTCTAAAATGCTTGTTCAAAAGGTTGTAACTTGGGATAACAATCGTTTTCCTACGAAATATTTATCCCTAGTCTTGAAAGCCTTTGGTAAAATCGGGGTAACCAACTTGTGTCCTTCATCATGCACCCATGCCTATTGGAACCGAGAATTTACGGAACTTATCTATTTTCTCTTGGAAAAAAAGGGTACCATTGATATATGTGGATTTATATTGCTTCAAATGCCATATATGACATTGTTAAATAAGTGCCTTGGCTTCCCTTGTTTAATCTCTAGAATTTGTGAGTATTATAAAGAAGGACCTCTTGATGATAATTTGGTCAAGCCAAAAGTTCTCACGAATAGTTCTATTCGAAAGATCGAGACCAACATCAAGAAACATGTTTATGCTTCTTCTTTGGCATTCAAGATGCTAATATCAAAGATTTACTTCTTCAAGTTCTCGAAGGGCAACGAAATTTGAAGAACAATGTATATTGCATCCAAAAGCAAGTAGAATTGATTGGCACTCACTTGAAGATTTAGCAAGAAATGGTCGATGTTAGAGCTACCTACAATGTAAGTAACTCGAAAGAAGAAGATATTGCATAATTTAATTCCTTTTAAAAATTTCTCCCCATGGGTTGGGTAAACAATTATGCATTGTAGTATTATTACTTCAAATACTACTTATTTAAGATGTCTATTTTCATCAATTAATAGAGGTTATTAAATTAAAATCTTAATTGATGATTGCAATGCTTGATCTTAATTGATTATCTATATGAATGTATTGCATAAATCGTAAATTTGTTTTTTTAGCCATACCACCCTTTTTAGGGCAAAGAAATTTACGAAAAACTATCAAAGTCCATGCTTCTGACTTTTATGGCTAAGGGGAGACAATTTTGATAAGGAGGAACCTCGTAGGATACAATGTTGAACTCCGCTGGATTAAATGTTGTACCTTTAATTATTAGTCTTACAACCACTAGGAAGGGGTAACTTTATGTTTCTCTAAAGGCGATGGTTGACTGAAACTCTCCGAGAATTTGGAAGATCCCTTGAATTCGTATTTGATCGTAACTGGCTAGGGAAGAAAAACATAATTGCAATTTTACTTTAATTGTGCTTCACCCAAGAATTTATTCCAAATCCTTGCTTGGGAAGGTCGTCGCGTTGTTCCTTATGGAATGACACATTATGGGGAGAGTTCTTTTGAACGTGTGCATCATGGTAATATTTTTTGGGGTGTGCGACTGTGGAAATTGCGAGAGAATTGCATCTTTTTATCTCTCGTTTCAGGTATGTTTACCTTTGTCTACATTGATTATTGTTATTTTATGATGATTCCTATTTTTTTTTTCTTTTGTCTATTTTTGTGACAAAAAGGGGGAGAAATCTTGTAGTAAGGGGGAGTGAAATCTTTCTATCTACTACGAAAATTGTCTACGGCATTGTCATAGGGGGAGTAAAATCGATGTGCTTGTCATGTCAAAGCAAAAATTAGTGTATTGAGTAAGGGGAGAACATATCATATTGTGTAGTATCTTTAAGCATCGATGTAATATGCTTACAAGTTTTATATACCACTCAATTGCATAACAAACTCTTGTTGGACTATGTCATTCTAGAGCCAAGATGTGTGGTGACTTTGAAGTTTGTTATCTCTACCTTGAATCTTCACTTGCAGGAACACTCTTATTTGAAGACGTTGAAGATTACAAGAAGATCAAGTACATTATGGTTAAGGCTAAAAGATTCTTTGAATCCATATGTAAGATTGGTTTTGTCACTAAACTTGACAAAGGGGGAGATTGTTAGAGTATTGCTCGGTTGAACCCACTGATATTGCTATCTCAAGTCAGTTGTCCAGTTTAGATGACAAAAACACAATCCTTGATAAGTTTACTCTACAACTCGGACTAGGATAGTTTTAGGTAATCGAGACGAAGACCATTGAAGACGAAGACCGGAGCTACTACTTGATAAATCATAACGTGCTCACTAAAGGTTAGAAAGGTTTTTCCTTTCCATGTTACGTATTTTCCATTCTTTCATATCAATAGTCTATGATGTTGTTTATAAGATCCGAAGGTATTCTAGGATTCTTCGCCTTTGCATTTGTCACATTAAGTTAAATTGTCTCATAAAATGACCTGAACGATGAAAGCGTTCATGAACGCGTACATACGAGTTCATGGTTTCTCCTGAACTTCAATTGACAGCTCTAAGAACGCGTACATATAAGCCATGGAAAACTTCCAACTTTCATTATATGAAGTTTTCGTTTCTGGAATGATTAGTTCTCGGACTTGTCATGGAATTCAACTACTTAATCCACGCAACGTTCAACATGTTTGGACCAGAAGTTGCTAACCTTCAATCAAGGTTGAGTCTTCTTTAACCATTGGCCTTGTTCAAAGTTAGAAGAAGATTGAGAATGGGTATTCAAGCTATGGACTTTTTAGATCCGGAACTTGCTTGAGCCCTACTCAAGGTTGCTTAAATTTTAAGCAAAGCCTCCATTGATGATCACTATAAATAGATGACCTTCTGCAAGATACAATTCCAATCCTCTACACATCTGTGTATCCTTGCATAAAGGTTGGTCGTCATCTCGAAGTCCTTTTGGACTACGACTATTGAAAGACTTCACTTGAGGATCATGAAGCACAGGTCGGAAGTTAAATTCCTGATCATGTATCTTGGTCGATTGAATTCTTTTAATCTTATCACGACCAAGATTTGATAGAAAATTTGTAAGGTAGATCTTGAATCGTAAATCCTAGAAGTTCCGTAACGCATATTCACGAACTAGGTTTCATACTAAGTTCGTCAAGCGTTAGGAGGTAAAACTGTTTAGGCTAGATCAATAAGTCCTATTCAGTAAAACGGATTTCCATTAACCTTGACTTTAAGTCTAAAGGAAATCACAATCGTATTCTTGTGTAATTACTTGGATACTTTTAGGCGTCCTGTTAGAGGCAGGGTAGCGCTAGTCTTCACGAAGGGAAGTGGAGAAACTCCAAGGCCTGTAAAGGACGTCAGCTAGGGGAATCAAGTACGTAGGTTTCTGCGGGAGCCAAGAGACGTAAGAGCACATTGGTAGCTGAATTGCTTGTAGGGTTAATTCAGTCTCGATACATTCCAGTCTGAAG
The DNA here is from genome assembly GCA_023529015.1 of Papaver nudicaule. Lineage (NCBI taxonomy): Eukaryota > Viridiplantae > Streptophyta > Magnoliopsida > Ranunculales > Papaveraceae > Papaver > Papaver nudicaule. The sequence continues at coordinate 7,539 of JAJJMA010348121.1, forward strand.
TCTGAGAGTAGGCTAGCGTCTGTATTCCGTTAATACTGAGGGTGTTCACATCTGGACGAGGTCCCCGGGTTTTTCTGCTGGTTCGCAGTTTCCTCGTTAACAAAATTCTGGTGTCTTGCATTACTGTTCCCTTCCGCATTATATTGTCTCTGATCTATATAATTGAAGTAATTGCAAGTTTGTTGATTCATAACCTTTGAGTCAATCCATCTCTCTTGAGATCTACGAGAACTACGTTCTTGTTAGGGTTCGGTTCTCTGAACTATACTCAGGTTGTTGTTTGAATATTGATTTGTGGGATCGTTCAAACAACCATAATCAACTAGGTTCACGAATTCAAAAGTTGGTGGTGTATCTCGGTATCCCCTCATTTTCAGAGTATATGATTTCGAGTTTTTGAAAACCCTAAAAACCATATAATCAAAAGTTTCTTAATCGTGAGAAAAAGCTTAACTTTTGTAATATGACATAACTTTGCATTACTACCGAGGTAATGGAAAAAGCTATGTATTGCAATAAGATTGAGGTAGACAAATCAAGTATTGCAAACATCATTAATAATTATCGAACTTTCGTTAATGAAATAAAGTAGTACATGCTGAAAAACTCTAAAAAGCATGAAAATGTAAACTACTTATAGATATAGTTTATATTCCTTAGGCAAAAGTAAGAACAAGTTCTCACAAGGAATCAACTATTTTTACTGAAAGAACAGACTTATTACTTGAGGTTATCAAGGTGCCAAGTTGTTCTTCAATGGTTGAAACTCTCTTAATTAGATCATGGAGGCTAGTATTCACATGATTTGTGAGAGCACCCATCTCACCAGCAAAGTATTTGAGTTGTTCAAGTACTTCATCCATCTTTTCATCTAGATGAATTTCTTTCCTTTCTGTAACTGTAGGACTTTGTACAGAAGTATGGTTGGCTTCACTATCAGATGATTCTATGCGAATCTTCTTGTTTGGAAAGGAAATTGTCCAGATTTCTTCCCCTTTTCCTCCAGAATCTGTCATACTTGATATAATCTTTTGGTCTCAGAAATTAGAGATTTAAAGGATTCGGACTAAAGGTTTTTCATGAGATAAAATCTCTCATTTAAAGATAGGTATCAATCGAGTTTCTGGATAAGTAACAGAAATTATCGTTCACGGTTCGCGAACTGTACGACCTTTCAAACTGACAGAACTTCAGTATGGTTTCCTCCTTTACAGACTCCCTAAATCCTTATGCAGTATTTCCATCGTTATCAGGATTAGTTTAACAACAGACCTGCACAAAAAGGATTTTAGTGAGAGGAGGGTACTTGAGTCCTTGGTGACAAGGACAACAATTTCTTTTGTTTTCTGCTACTTTTCAAGATGTTACAAGCGTTGGAACTTGAATTTACATCTTTTCTTCTCGATTTTCCTCCTGTATCCCTTGTGGTGTGATAGGAGTTTTGGCATGAGGTTTGACTAGCACTTTGAGTATTCACAGGATGAAAAGTACCAGAATCTTTTTTTCCCTTTTCAACCCATACCTGTACCGATTTTTTGAAAGAATCTCTTCTCTCAGGTTGTTTTTCCCACAACCTCTTATGAGGTCTCACAGGATGACCTGTACCTATTTTTCCCTCATGACCACATTCTATATATCTGGATGAATATGTCTTAGGAGAATTTTTACCACTTCTGATTGGTGGAGAACTACCCCTTCCTGGCCTAACCTTCTTAGGAATATCAGACGTAGATTTTGTCTGAGAAGGTTTCTTCCTTTCCAGGTTGGAATTCTTGATCTTAACATGCTGACATTCATCAGCACTTTGATTCAATTTCTTGATAAGATCTGAATCTCGTTTTTTGTCTCTTTCTAACAATTGTACTCGATGGATTGTCGAAGAAAGTTTTCTACTTAGTTCTTCCTTTTCTTGTTCAAGATTTCAACATCTTTCTTCAAGTAGCTTGGTAAACAAGTACCCTTTGTTTTTCAGAGAGTTAGAATTCATTACTGAACTCTTATTATCAGGACTTGGTAGGGGACTTTCCTGATGTACAACAAAGAGAGTCATGTTTTGAGCATTCTCTTTCATGTGAATTTGCTTTTGTGTAGCATCAAAAGCTTTGACTTTTCCACAATAGTCTTTATTTGGACATTCGGGAGACATGTGACCGAATCCAAGACATTTGAAACATTGTGGCTCATTGTCATTATCCAAATCTTTGCTCTTTGTTCGAGGGAGATTAGTGTATCTTCCCTTCCTACCTCTCAGAACTCTTCTCATGTGTTGAATGAATAATGCAAGATCATCTTCATCGTTACATGTCTCATGAGATGAGTCTGTTTCACAGCTTTCAGCCCTACTGTCTTTCCTTGACCAATTTCATGATAAAAGATTTTGAGTTAGGCAACAAGGTGTAGATGGTGTAAAATGAGAGAGGGGCAAAATTATAAAACCACTCTCTAACCATGCCTAACCTAAAGGCAATTGCCTATTCAGGCACATCTCTATAGCTCAGAATGCAACCCATTCTACGAGTTGGATAAACTCTCTATGAGTTCTCTCTTATAACCCCCGGTGGAGACGATGATATCATAGAGCAGTACTGATAATCTCACCAGCACATTAAACCCATTAATCTGCTTCATGTCGATATCGCCTCGAATTCCTCGGCATCAGAACCAGATCACTATATGGTACATGGTGAAGAGTTAACAAAGACGCATCCTCATGGATTTTCTCTTTATACGACTCAACATTTGAGTCTTAATGAAAACCTCAGGAATATTGAAGTTCTAGGCCTGTCCAGAGCTCCCTGAGAAGCACACAACAGCCTAAACATGCTTAAGCGGACCTCATCCTAAACTCAGGATGGTCCAGCATACCATGGATAAACACGCCATGACTCCAAGTATGTTGCAGCGTAAGCACGCGCACCATAACCAAGGCATAGCCAGCTCGCACCAGCTGCAACAAAGTTGACCTTGGCCAAATGCCAACCATATAGCATGGCACCACAAACCATGAGCCACCATGGGTTCACGAGAAACTAGCCTCGGCCAAAGGCCAAGGCCGTGGCGCCATGAATCATAACGCCACAACAAGACGAGTTGGCCTTGGCCAAAGGCCAAGGCTGTGGCGCCATAAGCCATGGCGCCATGATAAACAGGATTAGGGCCAAGGCCGTAGCACCTTGGGCTATGGCGCCACCAATCAATAGTGCTATGAATTCCTGGCCTTGGCCAAACAGCCAAGGCCACTCCTATACACCTACTACTCGTGTCTTGAAGACACCACACTCATGTTGATATTCTATTCATACGACTCTACTCAACTCAACTAGGCAATATCTGCGTATCACTCGAGACATCAAAACAATCACACGGGGGGATAACTTTAGGGGTATTGGTCTGGCGGTCTATGACAGTTGAAAGAAACTGATGGAGATAGTGGACAGCTACGAGAAGATGGCGCGAGTGGACATTTTCTACACAACTCAGGCAGTTACAGAAACCAACTCATGTCCTCCACTCCCCCACTCTTCCACGACTTCCACCTTCTCTGTCGAGAGATCATGGTGAGTTCAAAACTATAAATAGAGGCCTCCTCTATCTTCCAAAGCAGAAGATCTTTCCAGAAACAACCAGATATTCAAAACACCTGAATAAACCAGAGCCTCAGAAGAAAACACACCTGAGCAACCCAACACACTTCTAGCCTTGGAGATTTCCAGTCACCTTCACGACGGGAATCTTGAACTCTTGCACCCAAAACGCATCCTCAACCTGATCTCAAGTTTCTTCGTTGTTTCCCTTCCAAGATCAAACTCTATCCTCTCTGTGACCGAAGCAAGACGTGAACGGCCATTGACTTGGTTTAGGCTCGTCTTGCTCGACTTTGATCTCGAACACTACGAAGTACCCAGAGACGGTGCAATGTTTTTCCAAGTAAAAACAGATGGCGACCACAGTGGGAGATCATTCTCTCTGTTTCAGAAGGTCACCTTTAGAATGTCTGAACTAGGGATGAGATCTGAAGAACCTGATCCTTACTTCAACACCTCAAACCCTACAAGAAAAAAAGACCCCAATAACAACCACCCGATCAATACCGACTGCAGAAGAGGCGAGAACTCACCAACGCCTCCAACCATAGAAGAACTAACCCGGCGACAAGATGCCCTCACCAGCCAACAAATGAATATCACGGCCGCCTTGATGGAGATTACAGCCTACCTCAAATCCCTCGCAGAAAGAACACCAAACACCCCTGAGGTTCCAGCAGTGGAAAGGATCATCGCGCGAACGAGGGACGAGTCACCCACGGTTTCACACCACAAGGCCGACACTCAACCAGCACGGGAACACTCTCAAGTCCACACCACCTTCTTCTTCCCCAGGTACGACGGAACCGGTCATGCACGAGAACACGTTTCACATTTCCTGGGATCTCTGAGGGAATACGGATACAGTCATACCTTGAGGCTTAACGAGTTCCCGAAGTCTCTTATTAGAGAAGCTTACCAATGGTACACTCACCTCCCGCCAAAAACCACGAGCACTTGGAACGAATTAATGGACGCCTTCTCCAATTAATACCTTTTTGGGAAGGTAACTCTCTTTGATCTGAGTAAAAGGCACCAAAGAGCCGGCGAGTGCCCTGACGACTACGTAAAGAGATTTAAAGGACAAGCCCTCGGTTGCTGCGCCCCAGACATAACGGAACCACAACTGGTGGAGATCTGCACCGGTACCATGGCTCCTATCTACCGAGCTCTTTTAAAAGATCTCCAGTTCCAGACTCTTCCCGAACTCCAGGAGGCAGCAGCACGATCAACCACTATAATACCCACCCTGAGGGAAAAGACTCAACTACTGAAATACGGAGGACTCACTGAAGAGGGCAGTAAAAGCCTAGATAACGACAGGAAAAGAAAGGCAGGAGCGTGCCTCGCTGAACACCAAGCACGAGACTCAATGACACGAGGCGTGACACCAGAAGAAGACTCACAACAAGAACGAGGAGGAATTGATCCGCCAAACAACCTCTCAGCGATAGAGATGGAGCAACTGCTAGACTCCTTGGTCCAAGACAAATTCGTAGAGCTACCTGAAGTATCAAGGCCTCCCACTGCTGGAGAGATGAAACACCCTCGTTACTGCCATTATCACAGGAGGATCAGCCACGCCACGATCCAGTGTAACAGTTTCAGACGAATCCTCGAAGAACGCATTGTCAAGGCCAAGGCATGTTCTTACAGACTACACCCGGAGTCTCCACACATCCAAGCTCTCACGGATCACAAAGAACCCGTGAATCAGAGAGTGGAGAACCTGATGCACCAACTATGCGAAATCTTATGTTTCTCGAAACCTCAACGTCGTGATATGTTTACAGCACTTAACCACGTGGTGTCAGGGAGGCGACTACCATTTGGAGAGGAAGAAGACCCACACCTGCCAACCCAAGGCGGGTCTTCGGTAAGATAAGACCGGGGACTACTAGTTAGACAAGGTTGGGGAATACTCACTACCGCATATATACGCGACATCGGATTCCCTAACACGTTGTTGGACCCAGGAGCGAAAATCAACGTCATCTCTGCAACGACACTAGAAGCTTCGGAAGGTTCGCTACATGATGTCACTGATTCACCAGAAACATTGGAAGACCCCTAAGGAAGGACGGTGATAACTCGTGGACGAATAACTCTACAGATAGAGGTGAACGGAGTACGAACGGAGGCTGAACTCTATGTGGTCCCACGAGACTTAGAACACGACATGGTCCTCGGCCACCCTTGGTTCAAAGACAACCAGAGTCTACTCAACGAGACTGCAATCCCACTCGGGGCACCGACTGAACCAGAGGATCTCCACGCAGCGACGGTATCCCTGTACGAGGAAGGAGGAGCCTCACCAAGCTCCGAAAAGGGATCAAGGATGGCATCCCCGCAAAAGATGGGCGGAGCGCTTGTCACAAGGTATGAGTGGATCATGCACCCTACTCGATATTTTAGAAAATGGATGACCCCATCACCTGGTCATGAAACCCTTAATATCCTGTTTAGCCAATTAGACATAGGGGGCGGGGAAGCCAACAACGACGGTTTGCCTGCCGCCCCCGGAAATCGCCATTATACCGGAAAATTCATGGCCCTAGGGCCTCGCTAACCGACGACAGAGACTACAAAGTTGGGGAATTAGTGATGAAGACCGGCAGACAAGGAGGGGGACAACCCGAAGGACCCTACATGGTCATCAGGTCCGCGCTGAAGGGTACTACAAACTGGTTTCGCTCAAAGAAGGATGCAAGGATACGATAGTAATCAAGAAAAAACGGGTTGAAGCATATCTCAATTAAACCTTTAGTTATAAGAAGCTTAAAACCATGGTACGTAGTCGAGACACGAGACTCATTATATCATTGTCTTTCGAGTAATAATAATAAAAAGAAAAATATTCCTAAACCATGATTCAAGAAACAAGACCAAGTGAAAAAGGAGGGGTACCGAAATACAACCAACTTTTCGTTTGGACTCGTGAGTCTTATGGTTTAGGTTTGGACGATCTCAAAAATCAATATCCAAACCTAGATAACCGGAGTTGTGATCTTGGGGATCAACTCGACAAAGTTGGGACTTTGGAGTTAAACTCTACGGTTATTGAATAACGTACTACTTGGTGCTTTAATTATATAATCAGAGATATAATGCGGAAAGTAAAAGCACACAAGACACCAGAGAATTTTTTAACGAGGAAACTGCCTTGCAGAAAAACCTCGGGACCTCGTCCAGATTGAACACCGCCCAGTACAAACTGACTACAAACGCTAGCCTACTATAAGACTTCGGTCTGGGATGTAGCAGAGACCAACTCCATCCCTCCAAGCGAATTGGCTACTGTCGCACTCCTTACGTCTCTAGATCCCCCACAGATCGTCACGCACTTGATTCCCCCAGCTGGCGTCCTTTACAGGCCTAGGAGTTGCTTTGACCGATGTCAAAGGCTTGTGTCAGCAATACTGGCTTTGCAACCTAATTGTTGACGTATGGTCTAACTGTCCTCTATTAGTTTACCACACACAAATAGACTTCCTTCAGATTGTTAAATCCAGGTCATACGGAAATCTACTTCACAAATCAGGGCTGATAAGCAAACCGAGTAAGCTATGCCCAATTTATCTCTACCTCAGTTATACACGAAGAATCACTTAAGAAACTTGTATAACTGGAGCTAACTAGGTCTTACAACACCGAGTGCAGCCGTGCGTTGCTACCTTTCAACCTTGTGTGTAACGAATCAGTTCTTGAATAGCCGTATAGCAGAAGAGACGGACTATGGAATAGACAAGAACGTGATCAGGTTACCAAGGTTACAGGTTAATCCGATTTCAACCAAA
>JAJJMA010348127.1:0-15406 GCA_023529015.1 Papaver nudicaule
TCTTTATACCCACACCACCACTAGAATACCTAGACACATCAATAACATCCCAATCCCACAGAAAAAAAACAAATTAAACTAGATAATTTAAACCTAAACAAACCTCTACCCAACAAAACTACTCACACCATACCTAGATATTCACAACACTCAGGGAACCATAATCTACTGCAAAATCATGACTGCTATGAATTAATCAAAACTCAAATATGACTACAAAGAAAATCATGCTTTGGGTCTCAAATATAACAACTGCAGCATCAACAGATAAACATCCCAATCCCACAGGAAAAAAAAACAAATTAAACCAGAAATGAACATAATATTAACATCACCATATCCATAATAAATCTAATCCCACACCACCAAGAGTATATAAATTAACAACCCTAAAAAAAGAAAAGAAAATATCTTATCCAAGAACTCAAGGACTGTTATGGTTTCAAAAAAATAAAAAACAAAATATTCAAACCTCCAACACCATCATCCATGCACCTTGGTTCACCACTACTTCAACACCATCAAAAGAAGGACCTTGGAACCGGGATCCTCTGAACTTCTATTTCAAAATTGGCATAGAAGTGCTCCTCACCATTAGCCCTAATATTCTCTTCGAGATTGCTGTAGTAAGAAAACCAAGTTCGATGTGGGGATGGAGGAATGGAGATATCCTGGATGAAGGTTTCCTCTTCTTCCTCTCCCTCAGAATCCAAATCAATCACCTCTGGATCCGGTGCTGGTGGTTGCTCTGGTACTGGTACTGGTGCTTCCTCTGCTCTAGCCCTTTCCTCTGCACTGACCCCTCCATCCACCCACTCTGGCACTTGAGAAGGATGACTAAGAACGTGTATTTGTCCAATGTTGTCATACAGCTGCTTCTCATCCCACCATCGTGGCCTGGTGGTTCTAGTAGAAGAAAATGGACGCCATTCACCCTCAATATCTTGCTTGTACAATTCATCCTTGATCTTGATTACTGTCTTTTTGATGATGGCTCTGCATGGGATATTAAGATACTCTGGATTAAGCCCGGGATTGGTAACTGGACTACTCATTTTGATTCACTAGAAGATAAAAAAAATTCTCTCTGGGGATTAGATTTGGAAATGAAAATAGAAAACAAAAAAAAATGTTTTTACTGAGGATTTTGTATCCTCAAACCTTTGGTTTACCCCTAACCCAGCAGTAAATGCGTCTCAACTGCCTAATAAGGCTTAATTACTTACTTTTGCATGAGTAGTTTCTTTTCACATTCCTCTAGATAATAAAAATTAAATAGCTTTTAAGACATTCTTCTTTTTATGCGTTTTCCTATGTCCAAACATTGGTCATAGGTCAATGAAAGCCCATAAGGTCAGTTTTATTTTCTAGTGCTAGAAAAATTAAAATGCACAAATTAGCACAGGGTCCCAGTATATTATTACTGAACCATACATATGCTACTCTCTAACATAGAATAAAACCTCAATTTACAGAACCAAATAGCATAACCTTAAAAGCAGAGAAATTTAACACATAGATGTCTTTAGGCAGGGCAAACATAAAATAAAAACCCCTTAATCATCAGTTCCCTTTCCAGCATGGTCCCTTGAATCGTCTCCAGCATTCTCCTTTGAATCCTCGCCATCCTCCGAGTCCGTCTTTGATACTAGAAAAGTATCATTCGCACCTTTCGCCTCATTCTTCCTGAATATCTACAGCTTTGCCTACAAACGTGAAATGAAACTAGCATAACATTCGTCATCAGAGGTTGAGTCACTTGAGTATGAATCATCTTCTACATCCTCCTCTCCTTGCTCTTCAGAACTATCAGAAATATGTTGTACCGCATAGCCTGCCTTAGCCATCCTCGCCCTCCTCGGCTTCACCACACATTTCTTCATACTTTCCTTCTCCCGTACCTCATTGAATTTCTTCCTCTCTTCTGGGGATATGAATAATGAGTCTATAGTGATGAATGGTTTATTAGTTCTTGTAAAAGCACTCTTGCACTTGTACAAATGGTCTTCAACTTTCATTAGTTCTTCTTCAGTCATTTTCCACAGGTACTGTAAAAACCTACCGATTCTTATTGCTCTATCTCTCTTCTAATTTTTTCTTCTCCTCTTCTTCCATTTTTTTCTCTTCTTTCATTGGTTTCTTTCCCTTGTCTTCGCTTGATAGTTTTTTCTTCTTGTCCATTGCCACTATGTCTGAAAAAAAACACTTAGATAATTTCTTTGTCTAATAGTTCAAATAATATCAGGAATGTATTTATCCTAGCCCCTCAATGTGCAGTTGAGAAACTGACTGCAATTAATGGCAGTTACATTATGTTTTGTAACTGCCGTACTAGTTTCAGGTTGAAATAGGGAGACTCTCCATTTTCTTGTCAGGGCATTTAGAGTAAATGTTAGGATTTAGAAAAAAAAGCAGATTTTGCAGAATATGGAACTTTCTTCTCATGGCATTTAGAGTGAATGTTAGGATATAGAAGAGAAGCAGATTTTGCAGAATATGCCATCTGAATTGAGAGTAGTGAATTTTATCTTGTCAGGGCCAATAATTTGGCCGGAACTGTAATTTGGTCGGACCTGTAATTTGGCCGGACCTATAACTTTTTCTTGTTAGGGCATCGATGGTTTCAACGTTAGCAAACAATGCTTGTGTTTGAATTGCTTGATTTCAAGTTCAATTTGGTGTTTCCTAGTTATCCTACATTGCACAGTTCTCTTAACCTACACCATTGTTCTGCAATCAAAAATTGATGGTTTTCAGGCTATGTATCAACCAAGCAACATTTTCAGAACCTTTGACACACAGAGTTAAACGGAAATTAGATTAAACACCAATAACATAAACCCATGCACATTCAATCCGGCCGATAATACAACCCAAAAAACACCAAAAACATAAACCCATAAACATTGAGATGATACAGAACAACCCAAGTAGGACTCTTAAATTGAACCAGTCTGATTGATCCTACTTGCGAAGTGAAACAAACTAGCCATCAAAATCACTTTCCTCCTCATCTCCGCTTACGGATGAAGCTGCAGTCCCATACCCATCATCGCTTTCTTCTTCTTCTTCCTCTAGAGGCTCACCATCAAATCCAAGCAAAGGCTCTCGCATGGTTCTTGCAAAAACCTTTTCGGTTATGAAGTTTTTCGGCTAAGAATTTCTGAAATAGAGCTGCCTCTGCTTCCAGTTCAAGATCAAATGAGTCTTTGGAGGCTTCAAACTCCCCATCAATACCATCCCCTGCATCTACCTCTTCTTCCTCATCACTATTATCTGAGTCGGAGGGGTGGAGAACAGTCGTACATAACTTCAATCTCTCAATCCATTCTTGCCTCTTTCTAGCCTTGCGAGCAGCTCTTTTCTTCTTCCAGAGAGAAAATTTTTATTCATGGGTAGCAACTTGTCTCTCGAAGTTTTCTCTCCAAAGTTTGGTGTGTAAACTCCCAGGCTTCACCATTTTTTTCTCTCTGTTTTGGTTATCTCTCCACAGTTTTTTTTGCCTTTGATATCCCTTAAATTTAGCCTTCTTAACAATATATAGCTAGAGATTAGGTCAATAGCTAGAGATTAGGTCCACAATGTTTGCGTATTCAACGCCAAAATGCATGTGGTTATAGAGCTAGTCAGTCATTGCCAAGTCTGATCAGCAGTCATTACGTGTGGTTAAATCTAGCTAATCACAGCGCTGCAAAGTCTTATCAGTTACTTTTTTTAAGAATTCAGTCTTATCAGTTATTAAAAATGTTAGAATTATGGACCTACTCCTATCTATGTTTGCCGGCTTTTTTCACCCAAATGGTCAATATGGGCCGCCTGTAGACGCTTCGAATGAATATGGCCCCCATGAATATACTTTCCGATAATTTTGGCCGGATTAGATTGAGGTTGTAACAAAAAGTTTAATTAATCAATTAAAATGACACAAGTAAAAATTTTCAACTTAAGATAATTTTTCATTAATTGGAAAACAAGTACAATGGAATAAATTTTCCTTAATTGAAGCAACAACAACTACATTGCAAAGATGAAAATAAAACAACAATTAATCTACTAAACATACCATGACATTGCTCTAACATTTCACAACGCCGCCTTGTATCTCCTCAATCTTTCATAACATTTAACAAACATGAATTCTCGTTTATTGAGTTCACGATATTTAGCCATAGCTACATTGACCATTTCTTTGTGTGATGCATTTTTTTTTTTTTTTTGCGCATAGCTTTCTTAATTCGGCGAAACTCGTTCATGTCTCTACTAATGCAGTTCCATTGACTTCTAATTCCATTTAGAACTCTATTGTTTGGATTCTTTGTAACTTTCAGGAACACATCAAAAGCACGAATCCAAAATGCCGCCTGCCAAGGTTCCACTTCATCCACCATACCATTCATTCGGCTACGAATAAAAGAGTAAGTAATTGAGATATTTTCTATCTCGGTGTAATTGGTCGCCATATCAATATTTGGTGATAAAAAAAACTTGAAAATTTGAAGGGAGAAAGAAGGAATCAATTGAAACAAGATTGATTGGGATGAGTTGGTCAAAGAAGAGTTATCTTATATAGAAGAGATCCAAATGGCTATTTTTTTGGAATTTTGAAAAAAAGTCGTTGAGGATGATAGGCAACAATCTTCTCCAGTACATTTTCTATGGTCCACTCTACTATAGTACTTAACTATTTCCAACGGAAAATTACTATACCGTCTCAACTACATCACTAGTTATTTTCTACGGAAACAACAAAACCGTCTCATACGTCACTATTTTCTACGAAAACAACAAAACCGTCTCATACATTATTATTTTCCACTGCCATTAGGGATTTGATATGGAGTTTAGAGGAAGATTGTAACTCACACTTGCCCAAAATGGGTTCTTTTATGGTTCTACAAGGATTCCACCTTGAATTTGCCATTTTTGGATAGGATCAGTGCTACTCTGGAAGAGCCTGGCTCAGAGTATGGAAAATTAGGGAGTGGTTTGGAGTTCAGAGGAAGATTCTCAAATACAACACTATTTTTCTACGGAAAAAACAAAACCGTCTCAGAAATATCACTATTTTCCACGGAAACAGCAAAACCGTCTAGGCTACATTCGTATTTCCACGGAATAAAAAAAACTGCCTCACCTATATTACTATTTTCTACGAAACAACAAAACTGTCTCAGAAACATTACTATTTTAGTGAGTGCTTTGGAGTTCAGAGGAAGATTCTAACTCAAACTTGCCCAAAGTGGGTTCTTATAAGGTTCTACAAGGATTCTTCCTTGAATTTTCCATTAATGGATAGGATCAGACGAAGATTGTCTTTACTATTATGGTTTCAGAATAATGTCGAGATCATTCTTCGCCGATGCATGCACTAAGCCTACTTGTATTATTCCCACTGGAGTATCAGAATAATTCGCGAATCACCAAACTGAAGGATGTTTCTCATATTATTCCTACTGGAGTATCCAAATAATTAATAAGTCGAGAAACACCAAAAATGACGATGTTTCTCATACTGGAGTATCAGAATAACCCGATCACCTTCGGTGAAACTTCTCAAAAAGGTATGTTTGAGATATATTACACGCAAAGAAAAATGTATAACGAGCAATTGTAGGTGTTTTGTCATGGTAATTATGTCCCATTAGCAAAAAATGTCATGATTTTTAGATTGTTGTCCCATGGCTTAAAACCCACCCACTTTTTCCGTTGACCACAGATTTAATTTGACTTGACACAGTTGACCAGATATTTTTGTCGTGTTTTCGGCTCATTAATCGAAGTGAGATCTCAAATTCCGAAAGTTGGAGCTCAAAGTTAGATCTCAAATTTCGTTTCCCTCTCAAATCTCCACTCTGATTCTTCTTTCCCCCCTCGAAATCATCTCTCTCTTCCTGAAATTTTGGTTCCCTCTCAAATATGTTTTCCCTCTTCTACAAAAATCAGAAATATTTCAGATCTAATTTTTCTAAAAAACTGATGGAGATGGGAAACTCTTTCCTCTTTCCATTTTCCTATATCACATATCTCTCTACTATCTTATCTCACTCATATCTCTGGTAATCTCAATAGATTTCTAGTTTAGATTAGATTTATTTTGGATGTTATCTCTTTCCATAAGTTGAGATCTGTTTTGTATTTTTATGAGTATAAGTTGAGATCTGTTTTGTTTTTTTATGGGTAAATGTTGAGATGTGTTTTGGTTTTTTATGAGTATATCTGTTTTGCTTATATATTCTTATTTTGTTTGCAATCTATTTCATCTAAGAACAACTGACCACCAGAGGGTGTGTCTTAGTTAGAAGGTTTGCTGTTAATGAAGGAGATTGGTGCAGCAAACCTCACTAACTAATTCATCCCCTCTATCATTACAATTGGTTCATCAAAGTTTCAATAGTAATGTATTTTACTTCTTGGTTGATGGTTACAAACTAGAACAAGAGATGTGATATGACTGTGTTGGTCCTCCAAGGTTGTTTAAGGATTGTAGTAAATTCGTAATTAAAAATCAAGTTTTCTTGAAATGAATTTACTACTGTCTTTAAACAGCCTAGCAAGATTAGTGTACAATAAAGAAAGAGCTGTAGTTGTGTTTGATTCAAGCCATTCCCACAAGGTGTATTAGTATGTGGTGAGTAAGCATGAATACATTAGTTTCTGTTATTATCATTAGTTTATCTTGGTTGATTTTTAATCACTTCATTGTCTTTGTCTGGCCAGGAGGCTTCTTTGAGCACGGGGCTGCTGCAGGACACCTTTTTCAACTTAAGGTTTGTCTACATATCATATAGTGTGCAATCTCTTTATTTTATCATGTGGTACATGATTTGGAGTATTAGGAACAACTCGCCACCATTGAGTGTTTGGAGATGAGATGTACTAGTTGTGAAGTTTGTCGTAAATGGATGGGATCGATTCGGCAAACATGACTACCAGTACATTTTCATCCCCAATTTCTGTTGGTGAGGAAGCCTCCATACATTAGTCTAAGTTTGATGATTATCACTGTCTTGGTTTATTCTTACTTGCTACCATTATCTATGTTTTGCAAGAATTCACTGTGGCAGTACCAACACAAGTGCAGAAAGGGAAAGATATGACTGTATTGGTCTAGCAAAATTCTTTTAGGATTGGAGTAAACTCCTAATCATAAAGTTTTCTTGAAAGAGTTTACTCCAGCTCCAAAAGGGTCTAGCTGGATTAGTATGCTACTATGAAAGAGGACCTGTCGGTGTCATTCAAGGACATATTACTTACTAAAGGTTTGTTTACATATCAGATGATCTCTTTATAATAGTATGTGCTATATGCTTGGGAGTATTAGGAACAACTTACCATCATCGAGTTTTTGGAGATGAAATATACTGCTTATGAAGTTCACCGAAATGGAGGAGATCGATTCGGCAAACATGATGAGCAGCATATTTTCATCCCCAACTTCTGTTGGTGAGGAAGCCTCAATGCATCAGTCTATGTTTGATATTCATTAGTTTGTCTTGGTTTATCTTACTTACTAGTTACTACCGTTATCTTTGTTTTGTGAGGATTCACTGTAGCAGTACCAACACATGTGGAGAAGGAGAGACATGACTGTATTGATTATGCAAGACTCTTTTTAAACATTGGAATAAATTCCCAATCATCAAGTTTTCTTGAAATGAATTTACTCCATTTTTTAAACAGAGTCTAGCGGGACTAGTATGCAACTATGAAACAGGACCTGTCGGTGTCATTCAAGGACAGTTTACTTCCCGTAGGTGAGTGAACTCTTACTATACCTGCTCAGAAGATTAATTTATGAGTATTTGGTTGAATTAGATGTATTTTGCAGTTAGGTCTCCCTGTTGTAGTATATAGTTGAGGTCAAATTTTGTTCATGCTATATTTGCTAGATTTATAAGTAGTATGACATATTATATAGGATAATTGTTAGGTATTCATTGATCCCCTAAATGTAGCCGATGAGAAGCAGGTTTACTCCTTATCCTATGTGCGAATCGGTTTCTTCTTATAACCAATTTACTTACACGTACGTAGTAAAATGAGTGTTCTGGCTCATTGAGTGCTATTGCTTTTGATTTTATGAATGTTTGTAGTTGTAATAACAGGATTGAATCCTTTTTATGATTTCCCTAAGTAGTTTTTTTCAGGGATGATTTATAATCGTGGTTCATGATTATTAATATGATTATAGACAACTATGTTATGGGGTTATATTATGTTATTCAAGTGGTTGTTCTGTCAACTATACTTAGACAACTGAAAGATTTGTTTCATTGTTTCCCAGAACTCTCACATCTGAGGTCGACAAAGCAAAATGAAGGTTGTGTTAATGATAAAGATCTCTGGGAAACCGCTAAAAACCATTCTGCGTCTTATAACAAAGCTTATTTTGATCCAAGGTATCATTACAGAACATCACATAAACTGCAAACTGCCAAAACACACAACCTTCTAATCTAGGGGTAGTAATAACACAGGCAAAAATGTATGTATCTATTTTGCCTTGTGCAGTTTTATCAATTTAGGATTGTGAATGAGTGTAGTGAATGGATGTATAAACGGTTGTATGATTTTCAGAGTTGAATGAGAATTGATGTATTTTCAGTGGGAATGAATTGAAAATTACAGGATTTCGATTCAGTATTGCAGGTTTAGAAATGAACTGTATTGCAGGTTCAAAAATGAACTGTATTCCAGATTCCGGAATGAACTGTAATCCAGGTTCATAAATGAACTGTATTCCAGGACCACTTTAGGGGATCAATTGTAACGCAGGGCTTAACGCTTGCTAGCGTTTTTTTTTTTTTTAAATAATACAGTTTCTTCTAACGATAACAGACGGTACACAAATCTGTTAGTTGCATAAAACACGTGTCAATCCAAAAAACTGTTACATACGAGTTTCCCACGAATACAAACGTTGACTTAGCCGTTAAAATCTATCCGTCACACGCTGCAGTTTAACGGCGTACAGAAGTTGTTGGATCCGTTACGACCGAAGGACAGGTGGCAAGCACTGAACCGTTAGAAATAAAATCCATCAGAACATTCCGTTACCTTAACAGTTAGGGTATCAGTTACGCAGACGCAACGTTGCTGGCTTTTAAAAAACCGTTAAGAAAACTGAAAAATGAGGGGTACCGAAATACAACCAACTTTTCGTTTGGGCTCGTGAGTCTTATGGTTTAAGTTTGGACGATATCAAAATCAATATCCAAACCTAGATAACCGGAGTTGTGATCTTGGGGATCAACTCAACAAAGTTGGGACTTTGGAGTTAAACTCTACGGTTATTGAATAACGTACTACTTGGTGCTTTAATTATATAATCAAAGATATAATGCGGAAAGTAAAAGCACACAAGACACCAGAGATTTTTTTAACGAGGAAACTGCCTTGCAGAAAAACCTCGGGACCTCGTCCAGATTGAACACCGCCCAATACAAACTGACTACAAACGCTAGCCTACTATAAGACTTCGGTCTGGGATGTAGCAGAGACCAACTCCAGCCCTCCAAGCGAATTGGCTATTGCCGCACTCCTTACGTCTCTAGATCCCCCACAGATCGCACGCACTTGATTCCCCCAGCTGACGTCCTTTACATGCCTAGGAGTTGCTTTGACCGATGTCAAAGGCTTGTGTCAGCAATACTGCCTTTGCAACCTAACTGTTGACGTATGGTCTAACTGTCCTCTATCAGTTTACCACACACGAGTTGACTTCCTTCGGATGATTAAATCCAGGTCATACGGAAATCTACTTCACAAATCAGGGCTGACAAGCAAACCGAGTAAGCTATGCCCAATTTGTCTCTACCTCAGTTATACACGAAGAATCACTTAAGAAACTTGTATAACTGGAGCTAACTAGGTCTTACAACACCGAGTGTAGCCGTGCGTTGCTACCTTTCAACCCTGTGTGTAACGTATCAGTTCTTGAATAGCCGTATAGCAGAAGAGACGGACTATGGAATAGACAAGAACGTGATCAGGTTACCAAGGTTACAGGTTAATCCGATTTCAACCAAATATGGTCTCAATCTCCTACCTGTGCTTCCCAACTGTCAAGAGAAGTCTTTTATAGTCGTAGGGAGTTCCCAGAGGAGCTGCAACCTATAGAGGATGACTATACCACAACAAGTGTTCACCGAAGTGAAAAGAGTTTACGCTACCTTCCCTAAGGACCTTCACCTATGCTTGATGCTTGCGGTATTTGTCCGTAGACACCTCTATTTATAGCATTCAATAAGATAGGTTGTTTTGGAATAAAGCAATCAATTACTTGTCCCACAAGTTAAGGAAACCCTAAACTTGATAACCAAGTAATAGAGATTAATCTCAATTGGAATTCTTTTTATCATTTATCTGCCAAGTGTTTTGTTAGCTCAAAAACACTTCAAGATAGAATCCAACAGACCAGAGATAATCTTATCTTATTGACTCATTGAGGATCGTTAGATGGACCACAAAAGATATTATGTGATATACAAGTCCACCTAAGAGATAAAGGAGTTTAGAGTTTGACCCAAGTGAAATTCTGAAAGAATATCCACTAAATCCGACACCAGCAAAGTAACCGACATTGGGTTCGCGTCCTAGTTCGCGAAATGTTCAGTCACTTTGGAACTCAGAAGAAATCCGAGTTTCTGGTTTGCGAACCAGTTCGTGAACCGTGCGCCTGTCAGATTTCGTCAAATATGGATTCCGCTGGAAGTTCTGGGCTGACCAGGACTTAGACGTATATACGTCCTCAGCTGTAATCCATGGACTCTTTGCTCAAGAGTACTCATTTAGATTCATCCATATCCAACTAACGATTTGCAAGCAAACCATTGTAATGGACACATGGCACCGAATCTATCTCATTCATTCTTGTACTCACAATATTTGTGGGAACAAACACTGGTCATGATACAAGGCCACGTTAGACAAGAATACGATCTCAATCGCTATTATCACTACTAAAGTAGTCGACTATATTTCGAAAGAATAGAGAAAGTAGAATAGAAGAATTTCCATAAAGTCATAACTCCTACTAACCTTTTGTCGCTGAAGAATAATTGATGTCTTCTTTGTCTTCACAGTCTTCGTCTTCAAGGTCTCTACTACTTTGTCTATATCCAAATTCCGAAATCTAAACTCTAGTAGGCTAAATCAAGAATTGAGTTTTGACACCTAAAACTAACAACTAGCTTGACATACCAACGCTAGTGGGTTTGACCGGACAATGTCCTAACAAAAACTACCAACTGGCAAATGGATAAACCGTTACTGTACAAAAAACACCGTTGGATATAATATTACAGTTAAGAGTTATTTATCAGTTACTGCACACTGTAACGGGTAAACCGTTACAGTAGACTGCCACGCGGCTTGGTATGATGGTATTCCTCATCCGTGGCAAATTATTATTGCAACAGATTAGTGTGTTGGTGTAATAATAATTACACCAACGGCAGATCCGTTGCTGTAACGACCACTCGTCGTTGCTTTTATTTTTTGCAACGGCCCACCGCGTTGCTAAAAAGCTGTTTTCGTGTAGTGTTTTGGGCAGCATCAAGTGTAGAAGTTCTTGATAAAATCAAAATTTTCATGTTTGAAGAAATGTTAATAAGATTTTTAATATTTTTTTTTGTTTTCATGTTTGACTAGCTATGATTTAATCCAAATTAATTAAAATTAATTAACTTTATTTTGCAACTATCACAACTAATTAATCACTATCTAAGTAGAGGGCATAATAATCATGTTTAAATAAGGTTTGTTTTATTTTACTTCAAAATGACACTTGTTTTTTCAGTAGGGCGGAAAAAAAAAACGCTTAGGCCCAGGATATCATCTTTCAATCAAATACATTTAAATATTCATTGGCGGCTTGTTGAACTTTTATATTTTTGCAGATGTCACTGTAGTACAATGGTAAAGTCGTTGGGTGATGACACCAACGACCTGAGTTCGAAACTCGTCTGCATCAGTTGGGGGATTTTTATTTATTTCTTTGCCTAGTTACCTGGGTTTGTAGGTAGTGGACTTTGGTCCAACTTTAATATAACCTTCAAATTAAAAAAAAAAAAAAAAAAAAATCATTGGCGGTGCTAAATATGCGCAATCTGACTGTTTGGCTCTCAAAGCCTACTACTTGCCTTTTAATTAAGAGAACATTAATTAAATACCCCTATAATTTCAACCCCAAAAATTTAACCTTATTCAACTTTATAAATACCCCTACTATAATTTTATTCCTAAAATACCCTATCCTATGTAATTCTTTCTCATTATATTCTACATAACATTTTTTTATTTCAAAAACACAAAAAATGTTATACCACCACCACCTACCATCAACACCATAACTAACACCACCTCCACTACCACCACCACTATCGCGACTCCACCACCAACAACCACCACCTCCGCCACCACCTCCGCCACCACCACCAGTATCGCACCTCCACCACCAACAACCACCACCTCCGCCACCACCATTACCAACCACCACTACGACCTCCTCCAGTAACCACCAACAACCACCACCACGACCCCCTCAAGCAACCACCATCACCCCCTTCCGCCGCCACCACCAACCACCACCACTACAACCTCCTCATGCAACCACCACCACCTGCACCACCAACAACCACCACCACCTTTCGCCTCCTCCAGCAACCACCACCTCCCTCGCTACCGCCGCCGCCACCACCGACAGCATGACTTTATTTACACCACCAGATTTTGGTGTCTAGTTGCAAACTAGACAACATTTTATGTGTCTAGTTGCCAACTAGACACCATAATTGTATGAAGAGAAACCCTGTGCACACCAGATTTGGAGTCTAGTTGCAAAGTGGACAGCATTTTATGTGTCTAGTTTCCAACTAGATACCATGATTGTATTCAACAAGAACCTTGTGCACACCAAATTTTGGTGTCTAGTTGCAAACTGGACAACATTTTATGTGTCTAGTTGCCAACTAGACACATAAAATTGTATGAACAGGAACCCCGTGCGCACCAGATTTTGGTGTCTAGTTGCAAACTGGACAACATTTTATGTGTCCAGTTGTCAACTAGACACCAAAATTAGGTGTTAAGTTTTGCAAGTTGACACGAATGAGTGAACCCGACGTGACTCGAACACGCATCCTCTGACATGGAGTCAATTGTGCTATCATTGCACCACAGGTTCATGAAGGAAATCATAAACTAAAGTTTCATAACATTCAAGGCCTAATAAATTATGATTATACCAAAATCATGATAAATAAAATACAAATATTACTTAAATAATGGAAGTATGATATGCTAACTTATTACTAACATGAGTAAGATATTATAACCTCATTTGGAGGACCATCCTACAAATTCCCCTCAAGAATTAGACATCAAAGTATCACCCTAAAAAAATACTAACATAACTACTCATTAACATTCCAGAATAATTCAACTAAACAGCACAACAAAGGTGAGTTAATAGTTACAATAGATTTAGGGAAGATTTCAGTAAGTAATTTTTTGTAACTTTTGACATTGGTTGTTTCTTTGACTAATAGACCATGGCCAATTGTTTTGTTTTGTTTCTAAGTGGGCACTGTCTAAATACGTTGCTCAATATCAGTCTAACATTTCCATCACTCGATTAGTTTTTGAGATGGCCGTCTAATCTAATCGTATTTTCTGAACAAGGATACAATACAAACATCACAACCCTTAAACTCTGTAACATGAAATGACTTCGACTGCATTTAAGCTTCCTGCATCGAACTTCATACACTTAAATCATACTATGAAACTATAATAAGAGAGACCAATATCGATACTACAATGGAGTGAGAAGGTGGAGACTTACAGCTTCTGCAGTGTCCAATATATTAATTCCATTTTCGAATGCGTAACTCAGCATTTCATGAGCCTCTTTCTCCGTATTATGTTCCCCGAAAGTCATATGTCCATCACATTCAATTCAAACAACAGTTCCTAATTTTTTTAGAAACAATGTGACCACAATCCCATAAATCCAACAGAAAAATGATAAACATTCAGTTTGTTTTCTATTTAAACAGATTCCTCATTGGTTTAAATGCTAATCAGGTAAATAGTGAATGTGCAGTGGAAAACAATTTCATGAACTAAAGGAACTAAAAAACTGCTTTTAAGCTAATTAAAGAAGAAGATTTACCGTTCCGAGTGTAATTTCACTAATTTCTAGGTTAGAATCTCCAAGCTTTCGATATTTTAACCATTCTTTACGAGATTTGAAGGGAGCGATACGCTCTCAAACACAACAAGAAATTGCGATTTTCCACCGTCGCCACCACAAATATCATCATCAAATTCAAATTGATTGTCATTTTCACCTCCTCCGTCACCGCATCTTCACCCTTAACTAGATTTCCAGATATTTAGCATTCATGTTAGATCTCTGAATCTAATAAGTCGATGAAGAAGAAATAAACATGAAGAAAAACAAAACTTTGATCATGTGTTTAGTGGTGTTGGTGGTGAAGGTGGCGGCGATGGCGGAATCTTAAAATGAATGGTCGTTTGGTGGAGGTGGTGATGGGGGTGAGGGTGGTATTCAACGGAAATGGATGAAGCTTTTTTAGATCTAAAATGAAATCTCAAAGATAAATGAAGACCTAGATAAAAGATAAAAGGTTAAATCTGGAATTATAAAAATATCTTTATTTTGAGCACTTCAAATTTAACCCTCATAAGGTTAATTGTGAAGGCCCATCAAAAGGAGGGGTTTTTATTCAATTTTCTCTTTAATTAATCGTTTCCGTACATATACTTGCATTTCATGTTTGTATCTCTTCTAACTTCGGGGGAAGGAATTTTTCTTTATTTCTTTGTGTAGCTATTTGAACTTGTAGATCGATCCAACTTTTAATATAACCTTTCGTATCAAAAACAAAATAAGTGTATATATATCTCTTCTTACCTTTACACCGGGCTCCTTTAAATATCTAGAATTCTAGGCACAAACATCTCACTAGCCACTAAGAATCTCCAATGTCGGGAGGTTTAATCTGTAATCAAAATCTATCTACATCTATAAGTCGCATCTCCCATATAAGAAATTGGCTTATTTGCCCAAAAGAGAAAGTATGCCTGGACCAGTTTTGGGAAGGTGAGACTAGTAATTCAGTGTATACTTCTATATCTAGGATCCCAGCCCTTTGCCTCTCGTGAACATGCACTTACCAAGTTCATGTCTAACTTACCAAAGTATTGATTGCAGAATAAAAGGGACAGCCACCTGAACCCCCAAATCTTGTTGAAAATCTAGTATTTCTCCGGGGTATCACTCCTCAAACTTGTAGGTGACTCTTAGTTTAATGGGTGCATCAGTGCAAGTTGTACTGTAAAGGGTACCCTAACACCCATGTGTCCTATAGGGCCACCA